>CAKNYM010038168.1:0-26258 GCA_932195095.1 Andricus curvator | reverse complement strand
TCAGAATCGAAAACGACAATATCGTTTAGAGATTTTATATTAAGGATCGTAATCAGCTTCTAATTGTTTGAATAAAGCTGAAAATCTTACACAATTGCCTTCTTTTATCAAACTCATCTATTTATCACTATTCACATTTTTGTACAAATTTTGAACTAGTATATATTATATAGCTCTAAAAAAATGAATATACTTTTACTAAGTGAACAATTTTATTATTATTCTCTTTCCAAAATTTGCGATAAATAAAAAAAATCTAAAATTGCTCTATGAATATTTAAACTCTCATCTTAAATTTAGGAAAATAAAACTTTTAAAAATCTTCACGATTTCCTAAACTACGCTTTTGTTTCCAAATTTTGCGAATGCCAAACAAAAATTGAAAACTATAACTTTTTTTATGAATATTCAAACTCTTATCTTAAATTTAAGAGAATGAAACTTTTAAATTGAATTCTTTCGTAAAAAAGAGCGATTTTCAAAATTTGTTTATTTATAACTATTTATGATTTTAAACAATACGTTCGTCAACATGTTTTTTCACATTCTTCAATGCTTCAAATACGATATCAATAAGAAATTTTTGTTATTACTTCAAAAACATTGAATGTAGAGAAAAAAGTTGTGAATAAAAAAGGTGGTAATCTGGGTTACCACTGCGCCGCAAAGGGTTAACAGAGAAAAAAATGAAAAGGTGCTCCTTATTGGAAGCTATATACATCATACTGTGGTGCCTTCTAATTATTTTATACAAATATTTCGTGACATTAATTAAATATAAATAACATAGAAAAAATAAGTTGTTGGTTCTACCGAAAGTAAGAGGGCAAAACAAAATCCAGCTTCTTGAAAGCAAAGACCTCCAAATCTTCCATAACTATTTTTGCTAAAATCGGAGAAATGACTGACCCTATGGGAGTACCGAATTTTTGCCTATAAAAAGATCCATTGAATTTAAAATAAGTTGAATTCATGATGCAAAGTATCCCTTTGATAAAATCTTTTGGCTCAATCGAGTACGTGTTTTTATATTATCCCATATATTTGAAATTGCCTGTTTAACCAATTCAAGGGGTATACTTGGAAACATTGCAACAACATCCAAAGAAATCATTACATGGTCATCAGGAACAGTTTCTTGAATAATAATTTTTTGGAATTTCCAGCTATTTTCAATATTGTATTTGGAAGTTATAATTGAGTCTTTAAGTATCAAATTAAAATTTTGTTCTAAAAATTTCGTGGGAGTGTTAATGGTTGAAAAAACCAATCTGAAAGGATAGCCATCTTTATGAATCTTTCTCAAACCATAACATCTTGCAAGAACTGTGTCTTCGGTATTTATATCAGTCCATCTTATATCCTTTCCCAAAAGTCCTTTTTTCCTCCAATTGTCTAGAATCTTGAAAGTGTCTCTTCTTAATTGCTTCAACGGATTTTCATTCAATAATTCAAAGTTATCACGATTGGAAAGTAAATCCTCCATATCCCTAATATAATCTGATTTCTTCATACAAACAGTAATATTGCCTTTATCAGCATTCATGCAAATTATATCAGGGTTGGTTTTAAGGAAATCTTTTGTTATCTTGAAACCTACAGAAATTTAACGATCATTACTACTAATGTGCAAACAATTTTTATCAACAAAGCTCTTTGACAAGTGTAAAACCTTGTTTCGGAAATCCTGTTGATCTAATATTGGAATTTTGTGTATACTTGATTCAACATCTTTGACGATTTACATCATTTGTTTCGATTTACTTTTAATCACATGGTTACTAAAAACCTTTACCTAATCTGAGAATTTCTGTAACTGAATCAGGAATTTGAATATTTGCCAAATTTACCAACCAAGGATCCTTATCTTTTTTTTCAAAAATCTTATGTAAATTTAAATTTTGCTCTTGAATATTAGTTTGTTGATCAATCAAAATAGAAAGTTTGTTCTCATGTTTTTTATTATCGTTCAAAAATCTTTGATTAAGGAAAATCTGATGTTTTAAAAGATCAATGATTTTATCTTGTTGCAAACATACTTCTAATTCACTTTTGATTCTGGAAATTTTTACTTTTAAAAAATTAACATGATTTGAAATATCCTTGATCAGTAAATTCAGCATTGAGAGTCTGAAATTCTTTAAATTATGTTCAAATTGTCTATTGCAATAGACAAGGGTTTGTTGATGTTGACCATGAGTGTGACTGGGATAATGTTGAAATTTTACATAGTGAAAGTAATGAGAGAAAGAGAGAATTCATGGAAATGCTTTATATTAAAAAACAAAAAAGGTGTCTATTAATTTAAAAACTGATTTGGATAAATTAAACAAAAGTTATTCTAGTATGATCAATTACATTTATCAACAAGTTTTCATGGGTTGGTTGCCTTCTCATTTTTCTTTCCTCTTTTTTATTTTTGTGCAAAGAAACAAATTTTTTGTTTTTAGGAATTGAAATAGAAGCATTTTGTGGTGTTTGTCCAAATTTGATCGTTGAATTCTTGTTTTATTTTCAGGAATTCTATACATTAACTTGATTATTGGACGTTAAATGGGATTTTGAATTTGATTTTAATTTAATTTAAAATTCTTAAATTTCAATGATTAATTAATCATTGAAATCATTGAAGAATATGTCAATATCAGGGCTCACAGTTCCCTATTCCCTTTTCCTCTATTTTTCTTAAAATTCCCTATAATCCCTTATTCAAGAATTTTGTCCATTTCTCTCTTTTTTTTTTTTTTTTTTTTTTTTTTTTGAAGCAGCGATTGATCATCAGCGGCAATCACCGACCGAAAGCTGATATTGAAGACTTGGACATTTTTTGTACAAAATTCTAGAAATTCTACCATTTTTTTCTTAAACATCTCACGTGGTCTATTTTCTTCTAAATGTCAAAAATATCTTTATTGGAGGTCATTTGACGCATAATTCAACAAACTTTCTGAAATTAAAAAAAAATGTTATCGCTCTTTTTTTGAACGAGTAATCACTAGGGTGGTCCAAAAATACGTTGGAAATTTTTTTTTTCAAAATTTTTTGAATAACGTCCGGAAAATTGTTCGAATTCACACAAAAATAAATTCTTTTTTTTTTTTAATTATATTTATAGGTGGCACAAGCCCCATGAAGTTTAACACGTATTTCTCATTAGAAAAAAAGACGTTTTTGTAAATTTTATTCAGAATCCTGAATATTAGTCTAATAGAATTGAAACTTAACATTTCTCTTCACAATTAGCCATAGAATACGAATTGAATATTTCTTTTCAAATATTGCCCCCAGAAGTCTGTTTTATATGGTCCCGAAAACCCCATAAGTGGAAAAATCGGTTTTGAGAGTTTTTGGCGCTAATTATGATTTTAATGCGGTTTTTTCCAAAAATTTTCACTTTCTATTCAATTTTTCAATTACAGAGAGGTTCATTAATGTTAACAAAAATGATTATTCAAACAATTTATTATCATTTTTAATAATATTATCTCTGAATAATGTTGAAAATTGCAGTTTTTTCTGAAATTTCCAACTTTTCGTTAACTTTTCAGATGGAGTGAATTAATATTTGATTTATTGTAGCAAAAAATAATTGTTTAAACAATTCATAATTATTGCTAATAATATTATCTTTGCTTATAAGTAGAAAGTTGCAGTTTTTCCTGAAATTTTTAACTATTTGTCTATTTTTCACTTGGAGTGACTTGATAATTATTATTTTTTTTTTTTTTATACCATTAAGCCATTTCCCTTTCGGCGAGCCTCTAGGGGTAAGCGTGACACTACCCGATTCGGGTAGTGTTTCTAGGTGGATAGTTTCTTGTAGTAAATAACTACAAGTGTGGGCTCACCACACCCACGACCGCCAACAGCAACGCAGTAGTATCAGACGGTCACCCATCCAAGTACTAACCGCGCCCAACACTGCTTAACTTCAGTGATCTAACGGGAACTGGTGTTTCCAGCGTGGTATGGTAATTTGAGCAAAATTAATTCTTTAAATAAATTTTTATTATTAATAACTATCTTCATCTATATTAATGCCAAACAGTTGATTTTTTTTTCTGAAAATTTTAACTTTTTGCCCACTTTCCACTTAGTTAGGTAATAATTTATGCAAGTTAATGAAAATAGTTGTTTGAACAATTTATTATTGTTTATAACTATTTTCTTTTAGATAAGTGCTAAAAAGTTGCGGTTTCTTCTAGAATGTTCAACTTTGGTTTGCCTTTTTATTTATGGGCCGTACTTAAATTACTTAACAAATTATAGGCCCTCTCTGAGACCCCCTCCCCCCCACCCTCCTGTAAGAAACTGTAACAAAATATTTCTACCCCCCCCCCCACTCTTTCTGTGATTAATTTTTACTTTCCAAGAATTTTTTACTAGTAATTTCTAGTCGAATTAGGCAGGGTGTCCGAGAACATCATTTTCAAAATTCCCTTATATTTCCTTGTCTAATTTGTCATTTTCCTTGATCATTAAAATTCAAATACCAGCATTTCAGAATTGAAATACTTTTAAAATAGAATCTTTTATAAACGGAATAAAACAGTATTTCAGATACAAATTTAAAATTTTCAAATTTATTAACTTATTTTAAACAAAAAAATGTCTTTTCTACTATAAGAGATGGCTTTTTAACAAAATACTTGAATTTTCAACAAAATAATTAAATTTTCAACATAATAGTTGAATTTTCAACCTAAAAATATAAATTTCCAACTAAAAGTGTCATAGTTTATATTTCAATAAAAAAACATGAAATTTATACAAAAAAAAAGTTTTTTAAATCCAAAAAGACGAATTTTCAACAAATAAAGATTTTTCACTAAAGAAAGAAAATTTTACCTAAATTTTTGAACCTTCAAGGCAAAAGACGAATTTTCTCTACAAAAATTGAATTTACAAAATTATTTTTCCACGAAGCTGATGCATTTTTACCCAACCAAAATTAAATTTTAAACCAAGAAAATTATTGTTTTCAACCAGAAAAGGAGAATTTTCAACTAAAAAAGATCAATCTTAAAAAAAAAACGGAAAAGTTACATTTTTAGTTAAAAAATTAATTTTAAACCAAAATAGAATACCAAAAAAATAAATTTTCAACAATGTAGTTTAACTTTTACTCAAGTAGTTGAATTTTCAATTTAAAAAGATCAATTTTCAACAAAATAGTTAGACTTTCAACCATAGAGATGAATTTTCAACTAAAAATATAACTCATAAAAGAAAGATTTCTTAAAAAAATGATTTAACCAAATCTTTGAAATAAAATAGTTGAATACTCAAGCAAAGAATAATTTCAATCAAAAAGTTGCATTCTTATAAAAAAAAGAAATTTCTACCAAAGCGGATGAATTGATATATCAAAAAGATAAATTTAAAAAAACACTTGAATTTTCTGTTAAAAAAGATTTTAGTTGACTTTTCACGATCAAAATATGAATTTTTAACCAAGGAATAATTTTCTACGAAAAAAATTGAATTTTTAATCCAAAAAAGACGAATTTTTATCCAAAAGGATGACTTTTTAACCAAATTGTTGAATTCTCTACCCAATAGTTTCATTTTTATCCAAAAAGATGAAATTTCTCTTAAAACAGATGAATTTTTATTTAAAAAGAAAACAAAATTTTTAAAAATCGTTGAATTTTTATCCAGAAAAGCTTTTAGTGCTTTTTTTAACACCAAAATATGAATTTCTAACAAAAAATAAATTTTCTACGAAATACTTAAATTTTCAATAAAACAGTAGAATTTTTAACCAAAAGTATGACTTTTTAAGAAAATAGTTTTATTTTAAACCAAAAAGTTGCATTTTTATCCAAGAAAGATGAAATTTCTCTTCAAACAGATGAATTTTTAATTAAAAAAAAAAATTTTAATAGTTGAATTTTCACCCAGAAAAGATTTCGGTTCTCTTTTCGACACAAAAATATTAAATTTGCCCAAAAAATAAATTTTCAACATAACAGCAGAATTTTCAACCAAAAAGTATGAATTTTCAACAAAATTTTTGAATTTTCAACAAAACAGTTGCATTTTTGTCCAAGAAAAATGAAAATTCTGGTAAAACAGGTGAATTTGTAAATCAAAAAGACAAGTTTTCAAAGAAAGAACTAAATTTTCATCTAAAAGGATTTCAATAGACTTTTCTACAGAAAAATATAAATTTTAAACAAAAAGTAAACTTTCGAGGAAATAGTTGAATTTTCAACAAAACAGTTGCATTTTTTTTTTTGATCCAATATTTCTATTAAAAAAAGATGAACTTTTAAATTAAAAAGACAAATTTTCAGAAAAAATATTTGTCATCCAAAAAATATTTCGGTTGACTTATCAGCAACAAAATATGAATTTTAAACAAAAGGTCAATATTATACGAAAAGAGTTGAATTTTTAACCCAAAAAGACGAATTTTGAACAAAACAGTTGAATTTGCAAAAAAAAATTATGTCTTTTTAAGAAAATTGTCAAATTTTCAATCAAATAATAAAATTTATAACTAAAAAGATAATCTTTAGGAAAAAGTTTTTGCGAATTTCCAAAAATTACGTGCATGAGTGAAGGGGCCCCCCCCCCCCCTCGCGAAAAAGAGCGTCAAAAAGTGTCGCCCCCCCCCCCCCCCCTTGAGATGTTACGTAATTTGAGTACAGTCCCCTATCAACAAATGGTAAATGAACATTAGAGAGAAACATAATTAAAAAGTAAAAAAAAAGTAAAAAGTAAAACTTTTCAGAAGAAACCGCAACTGTATTGCATTAATAAATAAGAAGATACACGGTGAGCTTCGATTGAGTTTAATTGAAAGGTTCCATAACTGAATATATTCCAATTGGATGTTGTAAAGAGACATTTTCTGAACTCAAAACACTCAAAATTAAAATATAAGGCTGGGCCGTTTTTTATATAAGTCATTTTTTCGTCTTTTTAGTTATAATTTTTAATTATGTTAAATGTATGTATTATATTAGATTGTTTTTAAAGCTTTGAGTGCATAAATAAATATGTAAGATAAACTCGAAATATAAATTAAATACAAATATTATTATAAATTATAAATATCAAGCAAAAATAGCAATCTATATAAAATATATATGATTTATTTATCTACAATGTACAGTGGAGTGCCGATTCTGTTGTGTCCGATTTTGTTGCGCGCCCCTCTTACCATTAGCCCAGCTGAGCTCAAGTTCAGGATCGTAGCTAGACACTGAACAAGCGAAGCGGGACCCGAAGTTCGTCACCAAGTTATAAAGTCTACCTACGGCCCTGATGTTTTTCCTCCCCTTTGCTATTTTTTGCTTTATATTTATAATTTATTGTATTCAAATCGCTGTGAGGTCGGTTTATTCAATCGATAAAACAGACGCACTCTGCTTTATCGACCGCCTGCACTGAAAAAAAAGATTAGTTGGGACAACTAATAACATTGCTCGGACAACTATTTTAGTTAGTAAATAATGGTACTGCTATTTAGTTAGTAGTGAGAACTATTTTTGTTAGTTGGGGAACGAGTAGTTGCCGTTACTATTTTATTAGGTAGACTAACTATTTCAGTTTGTCAAAACGACTGTCTGTAGGTAGTTGAACTTACTAATATAGTTTGTCATGTCTACTAAAAAATTTGTAGGTATAACTATTTTCTTTTTTTCACAGGGACTAATTAAAATATCTGTCACTATACTATCGAAATCTGAATTAAAAAGATCACAGTGGGCACGCGGGCATCTTTTTTTTGTGATATCTTAGGGACGCTGATGTCATTTAAGCTGATAAGACGTTCTAAAAAAATATGTCTCTATGCCCACTGGGATCTTTCTAATTGCAGATGCACTTTGTAGGTTAGGATTTCAAGTAAAACTTAAAACTCGTTGGATTGTTGAATTTCTTATAAATACATTCAAATGCAGGTATGTTGGTACCTTTGTCGCATTCTCAGTCGTACCAACCACGGTAGCAAATAAAACAGTTAAGCCACCTACTTTAATTTGTCAGAAAAATCAATTAGTAGTACAGATGACTAATTTATTAGTAACTCTGACTACTAAAACGTTACTAATGTAAACTAGTCACGAGTACTACAAACGGCTTCCTAAACCGACTACTTGGTTAGTTGGTGTTACTAACTGAACAGTTGTAAGAACCAATGAATGCTTTACTAATAAAAAGGTAGTAGCCCCAACTATTCATTTTTCTCAGTGTGAACCTATTTCAAGCAGAAGAGTTCTTCTGACCGTTTGTCAATTCTCAAAGTGAGCTTAAAAATTACGAGTAGTTATGTCTCTTTCAAAAATCGGAAAAGATCACGCGCGTACTCATGAAGAAAATCGATATGTTATCTGTTTACTGTGCTTAAAGAAAGGTGGATCTATGAACAAAATAACAAGTGCTTTACAAGGAAAAATAGAACTTTTATTCGACAGTTACGATGCAACGAATAGTTGTCTACCACTTGTTATATGCAATACGTGTAAAAGTTATTTGTACAAATCTAACATTACCAGTGATACAATTCAACAGTTCGATTTTTCTCAATATCATATAACAATAAATACACGATCCAAAGTAGCAGATAGGTGTGAATGCGATTTCTGTATAATGGCAAGAATGAATGGGAACGAAAAGCCGTTACGCCGAAATGTTTTTTCAAACTCAAAAAACAATGAAAATGTCAATAATAAAGTTGTATCAAAGCCTGAGAAACGTTGTTCAAAATGTTTTTCGATGATTGGACAAGGAAAGAACCACGTATGTTCAAATTCTAATCAAGTAAAAAATGTTAATAATTGCATACAAAATTCATTCACACCTGCGCAAAAAGAACAATTAACCTCTATGATATTAAAAGATATGAGTAATAGGAATGCTGATTCAAAGGACCATTCAAAATCATTATCCTTAAAACAACAAAGAGGAAAAAACCTGAACATTGTTATTGGCGAAAGTAGCAAAAAACAAACTGAGAAAACTCTGTTTAGTATCGCGGATTTTCAAAAAATACAAGAAATTAATAATTTGAGTTTGAATGCTACTTGCAGCATAGCGGCGTCTCTTCGTTCTGCAACGAAAAATCTCAAGATAATTGAACCAAACCTAAAACGTAAACTTTCAAATAATAATCACTGTTTAGATGAACATTTCAACGTTGAGATACTCAACTTCACAAAAAATTTAGCTAATAATGCATCGAATTTATCACAAACCGTTGTTTATTGTAAAGACTTAAACAAGCTAATAAAACATGTACAAGAAATAAAATTTTTTAAAAATTTGTCTTTCGATTCAAGTATTACCTGATATTGATGCAAGCGTATGTGAACGAAAATATACGCGGCAAAGCTATAAAGATGGAATTTCAGCAAAAAAATTCAAAGATACAAGTGTCAAAAAATTATTTATTCTTGCTTTGGCAGCTGCAACTCAAGAAAACTACGAAAATGTTAATCAGTTATGGTCTAAATTGAAGCTGAAAACATTCGAAGGAACGGTTGCGACTGATCTAAAGCTTGCGAACGCATTTTCGCTGGAATTATGACTCATTCAAGCTTGCGCCCATGTCTATACTGTTACATTGATAAAAACAATTTACATGAAGTCGGGGAATTGAGAACATATGGCAATATTCTACAAAACTACATGAAATGGTGTGAATCGGGAAGTAAGACAAATTCAGCGAAAGAATTTTATAATTGCGTTCATCCTCCCATCATTGAGGCGAAGGAAGATAAAGCATTATTAGATATAATTCCTCCGCCCGAATTACATCTCATGTTAGGAGTTGTAAATACTATGTTTAATCATATGTTAAAAGAGTTTGAAACTGATGCGTTAAAATGGGCAGAAATGTGTCACGTACAAAGAGAAATCACTCACGGTAGCCCTGGTTTCGCAGGTAATTCTTGTAAGATATTGTTAGATAAAATAGATTTATCACGATCGAACGGTAACTTAGGAACATTGAAATATGTTGCTGCTTTCCATAATTTTAACAAAGTTGTCAAAGCTTGTTTTACGTCATCAAACTTGGACTCTAACTATGTGAAATATATCAGAGAATTTAAAACTAGTTATTTAGATTTAAACATCTCAGTCACTCCAAAAGTACATATTGTTTTTTTTTCACGTTGAACAATTTTGTACAAAAACGAATCGAGGATTAGGCTTTTATGGAGAACAAGCAGTAGAATCAGCTCATTCCGATTTTGCCCTGGCTTGGAACAAGTACAAAGTTGATGTCAAAAATCCAAATTATGGAAATCGACTGTTGCGAGCAATTTGTGAATATAACTCGCGTCATATTTAATTTCAGTGCAATTCAAAGAATATTCATACCTCTCAATATTAGAAAAATTGTCTTTGATTATATATGAACATTAAAACATTCTTTGATTAAATTCTTCATCCTAGAATTTGCTTATTGTATTCGAAAACTTTCAAGTTACGCAAATAACTGCAAATGTAAATCATTATCTAAGAAAAAATTGTTATAATTTTATTGTTTATTTATATTTTATATAGTTTATTTTATGAATTTATATTGAAACGTAATTACTCTTATGAAAATAAGAAGTGTGAAATAATTAATAGATTCAAGATAAATAGAAAGTTAATAATTATAAATTATATTTGTTGACTAATACCAAAACCATCAATCCTCTCAAAAGACTGTAAATTTTGTTTATCGAATAAAAAATTTATATGACATGATAACTCAATTGTTTATTCATTATAGATTTAAGTATTTTCTTTATTATTTAAATTTATTTGACATATTTCTCTATTCACGTACTTAAAGATTCATTTCGAGTTTCATAAATAATCTAAAATCCAACATGTATTCAATATAATTAAAAATAATAACTAAAAAGACGAAAAAATATCTTATATAAAAAACGGCCCAGCCTTATATTTTAATTTTGAGTGTTTTGAGTTCAGAAAATGTCTCTTTACAACATCCAATTGGAATGCTGAATTGCCAATTGCTGAATTTAATTCATTATTCATCACCCTATGTGAAGAGTAGACAAATAGTCGTAACAGAAAAAACCGCAACTTTATAGCATAATTCAAATTGAACATTATTCATAATAATTAATTGTTTAAACAAATAATTTTGGCAACTTCAATTAATTATTCACCTCGCTCTAAATAAAAATTGGACAAGAATTGAACATTTTTTGAAAAAACCGCGACTTTCTAACTCTAATCTGAGAGAAAATTGCTAAAAACGATGATAAAATGTTTAAATAATTTATATAAACATATAATCATCAGTATAAAGTGGTATTTTATAAATTAGAAACAATTCGCATTTTTAAAAAACACAAAAAAAATCATAATTAGCGCAAAAAACTCGTAAAACCTATTTTTTCACTTATGGGGTTTCTTTGGGACCCTATAAAACAGACTTATGAGTGTGATATTTGAAAACTTATATTCAATTCTTATTCTATGGCTAAATGTGAAGAGGAATGTTAAGTTTCGCCTCGATTCAGCTAATATTGAGAATTCTGAATAAAATGTACAAAAACGTCTTTTTTCTTATGGAAAATACGTGTTAAACTTCATGGGATAAAAAAGCTGTCTCTACAGACAAATTTTAAACAAAATGTAGAGTTTTAAAGATTTTGAAATAAAATTTTGAAGCTTTTTTAGGATTTTGAGAATTTTGAACTGGGTTTTAAAATAAATTAGGTTTTCTATCCCTCAAAATTTACTTCAAGAGAATAATTAAAAAGATTTAAAAATATTCCAAGAGATTTCCAAAATGATCAAGAAAGAATCTGAAAGATCTCAAAATAATATAAAAGTTTTTTTAATATTCCTCTAAATATTACAAGTGATTCTTCATTTTTCTCACATTAATTATAAAAGAATATTTTAAAATATTTTAAAATATTCATTGTGGAACATTTTTAAAAATTAATTTTAAAAATATATTTAAGAAATGAATTCGGAAGATTTACAAACAATTTTAAGAATAATTCGAGTCAGTTAAAAGGATATTTAGGCATTTTTAGAATTCTGAAGAGATTAAAAATATTTTAAAACTTTGAAAGATTTCCAAACATTTATCAAATATTCTGAAATTTTTTCCGAACGTCAAAAAATCTTAAGTATATTTTTGAACTACTCACAATTTTTCTAAAATTTTGTGAATCCTGTAAAATGCCTAATTTTTTTATTCTGAACTTAAAAATCTGCTTTGGTTGCAAATTCAACAATTTTGTTGAAGATTCATCTTTTTGGCAGAAAATTAATCTTCTTGGTTAAACATTCATCTTTTTGTTTTAAAGACTCAATTGTTTTGTTAAAATTTGTCCATGAATTTGTTTGTTTTTTTTTGTAGAAAGTTAATTTTCTTGATAGAAAATTCATGTGTTTGGTTGAAAATTCATTTATTTGGTTAAAAATTAACTTTTCGGTGAAAAATTCATATTTTGGGGTAAAGAAATTAATTTTTTTTGGTATAAAATTCGTCTCTTATGGAAAATATCTTTTTTTTTTTTGAAAATATAACTGGTTGGAAATTAAACTGTTTTGTTTGAGAATTCAACTATTTTCTCGAAAATTGGTCTTTTTAGCTGAATAATTCAACTGTGTTTTATTCAAAATAAGAATATTTTTCGATTCATATATAAAACAATATATTTTTTGTTGAGAATCCGTCTTTTTTTTGCAAATTAAACCATTTGCTTGAAAATTAACATATCTGAAATTTTCAAAAATCTTTTCGAATTTTCAACCAATATTTTTATCGACAATAAGTTTATTGCATACAAAAATTTTAACATAGCAATAATTTTCCCAACCTTTTTTTCTAAACAAACCTTTTTTATTCTCATTCAGCATCCCCATATCTCAGAAGCGAGTTTTTAATTTTGCGAAAATTAGAGAATTCGTTTCCTAATCGCTATTCAAAGCCGCTTTTGAAAACTCATGAAATTTTTATCTCAAAATTCCTGGTCAATTTCCTCGGAACGAGCTAAATTTTTTACATAAAACTTGAATATTACACTAATCGCTATCGTACTGAGGAAATTGAAAACAAATGCAAAATAATGAAATAAAACTTTAATTTTTTTTAAACAGTTGATTTTATTACTCACATGCATTTACAGCTTTGGAAATTTGGAATTAAAAAAACATATATGTATCGTCTGCAGCCGAGTTTGAATTAAACGCGCTCGCATTTGCTTGGAATTTTGGCCAAGGGAGAGGAAAACTGCAGAAAACCTCTCCCGAGCGCAGTTGGTTACCGCAATTCCATATAATCGAGTGTCGACGTTTCTCTATTGAAAGAATGGTATTACATTTCATGTGAGTCATTAACAATATTTTTTTTCTAATGACACCAAATCAATCCTCGGGATTCTCAACTTATTGCCTCTTGGCAAAATCAACAACTTTGGCAGTACGAATGTATTGTTCGTCGACGGGTTCGAATACTTTATGCGGAATATGATCTTCCGCCGTTACTCCTGTGTAGGTTCTGGCATCATTGCCGTTTATAATACATTTAACTTGTGTCCTCAGGGTGTCCGTTCCAACAAATTGTAAATCATCATAGAATGGACAATAAACATATCGGCCGTCCCCTAATGGAGAAGCAAATCCAACGACGTATCGTTTAGACCCATCTAATACAACTTTTTCGTATTTGCCTATTTCCAATTGGTGATAAGTTCTATAAACGTCATTTTGGTAAGTTTGAGGACTAATTTTAAGACTCGAGCTTGAACTTCCAGGTAGCGCTGACTTCACCATTTTCCACATCGATTCTGCAAAGAGAAATTGTGAGTGATAAAATAACTATTGTATTAACTACTATATTCTGTATTAACTACTATTCAATGATGACAAATTCGTGAATATTGAGAGTCTCAACACTTTTTCAAACGAGTTAAATAATTTAATAAATTATTATATCTAACAGATATACATAAAATAAATCGTATCTTCGTTTAGAAGTTATGTAGAAGTTCGCAACCTTGGAATATAACAAATGTGAATTAAGTTAGTGTACTGCTGTTTTGCGAATTATAAATTAATTAATAATACTCAGTGGGGAGATTATATTGACCCTCGATGAAAATAATTGTTTATATCCAATATTATAAACAATTAATTATTATAAACAATTAATTATTAACAGCAATTACGATTTGATTTTTAACCGCCTTGAAAATTCTTCTTATTTAAAATCACAAAATATTACATTCTTAACACAAATATGAAAAAATATTTAAATTTTTCCCTTTCAAGCCTTTTTAAGAAATAAACAAATGTATGTTCATGAAAAAAATCATTTGCCACAACTAATATGTATTAAAGGAGTTAATGAAATTTATTTTTATCATTAAAATTGTATAATAAAAAAAATCGTTTGCCTTTTTATATGCTCAGACTGTAATTAAAGTTCATTCCGAATGTAGCCAAGAGTTAAGAGCTGAGAAAAAAATGTTTTTCCTATAATTGTATTTTTTTTTGTAAATTCTTTTTTAAATGGACTAAAAATTTTAAGTCGGTTAATAACCTTAAGGCTTTAGATCAGGGTGGTCCAAATTTTCTTTTCAAATTTTTATGCATATCGCCCGGAAATTTGTTGGAATCCACATCAAAATAAATCTGTTTTGTTTTCTTGACAAAAATAATATTTAGAGGTTTTCCCAACAAATTCTTTTTTCCAAAAATTTTTTTTTTTTCAATTTTTTTTTTAAAACTCTTTTTCAAACATTTTTCTCGAGAAATTTTTTTTCAAAAATGTTTTCCAACAAGTTTTTTTTTAAATTTTTGTTCGAAAAAATTTTTTTTCTCAAAAATTTCTTTCCAAAACATTTTTTTAAAATGTTTTTTCCCCACAAACAATTTTTTTCAGAAAATGTATTTTTCAGAATGGTTTTTTGTCTTAATTTTTTTCAAAAACGTTTTTTTTCAACAATTTGTCTCAAGAAATTTTTTTCAAACATGTTTTTCGAATAATTTTTTTCAAAACATATTTTCCCAAAAATTTTATTTTTTATTTTTTTTCAAAAATTTTTTTCCATAGCATTTTTTCCCAACAAATTTTTTTAGTTTAAAAATGTTTTCTTCACGAAGTTTTTTTCCAAAACGGGCATTGCCCGTTCACTGTTTAAATAGATAAATAAATAAACAAATTTTTTTGCCATAAAATGTTTTTTTCAAAAATTTTGTTTCAAAAAATGTTTTTTTTCATCAATTTTATTTCAAGAAATGTTTTTTTCACAAAGTTTTCTTTCAATAAATGTTTTTTTAATTTTTTTAATTTTTTCAAAAAATTTTTTTCCTCCAAAAATTTTTTTCCAAAAACTTTTGTTTTCAACCATTTTTTTTCAATAAATGTTTTTTTCAAAAAAATTTTCTTATATAATTTTGCTCAAACAATTTTCTCAACAAATTTTTTTTTTTAATTTTTCGAACAATTTTTTTTAATAAAAAGGTTTTTTTCAAAAATTTTGTTTAAAACCATTTTTTTTCAAACAATTTTTTTCAAAAAATGTTTTTTTTTCATAAATTTTGTTTCAAAAAATTTTTATTTTCAAACAATATTGAAAAAAATGTTTTTTTCAACAAAATTTCATTTTCAATTTTTTTCAAAAATTTTTTTTTCAACAATTTTCCTACAGAAATTTAATTTCAAAAATGTCTTCCAGAAATTTTTTTTCAAAAATGTCTTCCAACAATTTTTTTTAATCATTTTTTACCAAAATTTTTTTTTTTAATTTTTCTCTAGAAAATGTTCTTTTCACAAAGTTTTTTTCAAAAAATGTTTTTTTTTCAAATTTTTTTCAAAAATTGTTTTTTTTTTCAAAAACTGTTTTTTCAACAATTGTTCTGAAGAAATTTTTTTCCAAACATTTTTTTTTTAACTTTTTTTCCTCACAAATTTTAATTTTTTTCCAACAAATTTTTTTTTCAACAATTTTTGTTCTTTTCAATAAATGTTTTTTTCAACAAATGTTTTTTTCAAACATTTTTTCTCAAGAAATTTTGTTCAAACCATTTTTTTTCAAGTTCTTTCCAACAAATTTTTTCCATAAAATGTT
Organism: Andricus curvator; assembly: GCA_932195095.1. Classification (NCBI taxonomy): domain Eukaryota; kingdom Metazoa; phylum Arthropoda; class Insecta; order Hymenoptera; family Cynipidae; genus Andricus; species Andricus curvator. The sequence goes on along the minus strand of CAKNYM010038168.1, from coordinate 10,188 downwards.
TTTTTCAAACATTTTGTTTCAAGAAATGTTTTTTTTCAAATTTTTTTTTCAAAAATTTTTTCTCAAAAAATGTTTTTTTTTTCAACTTTTTGTTTCCAAAAATGTTTTTTTCCAAATATTGTTTCAAAAAATTGTTTTTTCACATTTTTTTGTATCAAATTGTTTTTTCACATTTTTTTGTATCAAATTGTTTTTTCAAAACTTTATTCCAAAATTTTATTTTCATAAAATTTTTTTCAATAATTTTCTTCCAATAAAATGTTTTTTACAAAATTAAAAAATATTTTGTTTTAAGTTTCTGTTAAGACTTAAAAATGGATTTTTAAGACTTGAAAATGGATTTATTTTTGTGTGGATTCGAACAAATTTCCGGGCGATATGCATAGAAATTCGAAAAAAAATTCCAATGCATTATTGGACCACCTTACTACAGATCGGTTTGAAAAGTAAATTTCAGATTTGTCAAAAAGAAACAAAAAATTGTTGGTCATCACCGGGTTGAAAAACATTGTTCCAAGTCATTGGAAATTGAAAAATTAAAAAAAGTTTAATTATTTCGAAAACGTTATAAATTATATGGTTGATGCATAGAATTCCCAAAAATAAAAAAAAAAGAATCCAACGAGCCAATTTGAATAACCACCATAAAATGCTCTAATTGTAATTTCAAAAAAAAAAGAATTGAAAAAAATAATTTCTTTGGACAAAAATAAAAAAGAGGAAAGAAAGATGAGAAGGCAACCAACCAAATTCCCTTCCTTCTCTTTCTTTATTTATTTAGTCTTTTTTATTTTTATTATTATCAAATCACAATACGAAAACATTCAGAATAAATTAAATTGATAATATAACTAATAATAATAAATAAATAATAAATAATTTAATTGATTATTATGAATGTTTTTGTGTTGTGATTTGATAATAATAAAAATAACAAAGACGAAAGAAATAAAAACAGAGAAGGAAGGGGATTTGGTTGGTTGCCTTCTCATTTTTCTTTCCTCTTTTTTATTTTTGTCCAATGAAAATTTTTTTTTTTTTTTCATTTCAAATATGTAGAAGAATTTGTAAATGAGGATCTCAAAACGGAGTCTTTAAATTTTATTAACATTCAAATTATTCACCACGCATTTAAAAATTGAGTCTAAAAAAACGAAGTCAAACAATTTCTGAAATTTAAAGATAAATTTTCTCTGGGTCTTCACTTAGAGAGCACTGTGTGTTAGGAAATTAAGTGTTATCCTAATTTGAATGGCTTTGAATAAGAAATAAATATTCAATTGAAAATCCACCTTGAATTATAGATATATTATTAAACTTACCACCAGGTTTGGCAAAAATCGACAGGATCAAAAATACAGCAGAATTCATAATCTTCATTTTGGTGAATTAAAATAAAACCCACTTATTAAGAATTTTGAAGACTAACGAATATTCTTGAAAATGTTTGGGTTTATATACTCGTCGCTATCTCATTTGGCCGCCCCAATTATTATCAATCCCGTCATCTAGATTGCAAAGCCACGAGAAAAACACTTTTTTTGTTCAAACATTCAGAACTTCCTGCACACGATTTTGAAACATTTTTACTTTAGGGTCCATTCAAAATACATTGTCTGGATGTTGTTGAAATGTTACTTAAAAAATTAATATTAACATATAATGTTCCTAAATGTTCATAGAGATGAATGCGTTAAATAATTTGGTGAAACCAAAATTAAATAGAATTTTTATTATTGTTATTGCAAACCCTCTTTCCAGAGAGAATTATTTTGCTTCGATTTCCACAGGGGGGTGACACGATTTTCTCTTTTGCATTAGAGGCGCGTGTCAGTTTTGTGAAGAGCGGCGAGTCGTGAAGCATTGGCGCCACCTCCACGACGCCCGGTCTGCCCGTTGTCTGTTATGATTTTGCATACACAAACTCGTGAAATGTCATAACTTTATCGTCTATTTGCCATATTTTATTTATTTACGGATACATGTGTTATAACAATGGGGGGGGGGGGGCATCGATGTATAGCACCGAACTGTCTATCAGGGTACGACTCAACCCGCTCAAACGGAGTAAAACAGTGCATTTTTCCGTTCTAAAAAATGAGGTTGACCGTTGGCACCAAGCAATTAAGCATGACAAAAAGGATTTTATTGTTAAACCTGGAAATGTAGTTTGTGAAGATCACTTTTTAAAGGATCAAATAATTTGGAAAAAGAAAGTTTTAGCTCCGGATGGAACGGTTATGGCGATAGGTATGAGGATTTGTTTACACCGATGTTCTTTAACCTAAAATAATTGAATGGCTCTGACGGTTTCATGACTACATTGATTTTTAAATTTTGATATATTTTTCTTCTTGTGAAACTTGTAGATTATTGTAATAGTGTGTAACATTATATTTTTATTAGTTTTTGAAATTTTAAAAATATTTTAAAACCCTTACTATCTTTAAGAAAATTGTAAAAGTAACATTAATGACAGTTTTGAATTATCGCCGAGTTTCGACATTTATTACTTTAATAGGAACGTAAGTTCTATTATTTCGGTCTTGCGATCAATTTGAATAAAAAATACTTTATTAGGTATAATATAAGCCTTTATCGGGTATAATTTGCCTGAGGATGACCAACAGATTGAGGTCGAAACGTTGCGAGAATGTAACTTTTTATAATTAAAGTATTGACTCGGAATACTCCTAGTCTTTTTTATTCAAATTGATCGTAAGACCGAAATAATAGAACTTACGTTCCTATTAAGGTAACAATTGAATTGATCAAAGGAAGATTTCACTTCTTAAAAATTGTTTTAAGAAGTTGTTTATTTTTATCAGTTCGAAATTTATGTACGATTACATTAATTTATTAATAAATTCAAGTACCAAAGTAAATTACAATTGTAAAATAATGATTTTCTTGCAGTCAGAATAGTAAAAGAAACCTAAATTTAAAAAAACGATAATTTTATGAAAAAGAAAGTCGCGACATTTTGTAAAACTAGCTTTGTTCAATTGTATATAATAAATTATTATGTTCTGTCTGCATAATAATTGCTATACTTTAATCGCAGTATATTCGTAAATAATTTAAATAATTATATTTATTTAAATAAATTAACCTAGCATTTATTACTCCTATATACCATCCTACTGTCTTTACCCCATATTTAATTTATATCTCCATCTTTTAATTCAATTTTTAAATAAATAAATGACTAAATGTACGTTAAAGTTAATAACTTTATTACTGATAATCTTTTAGCCATTTCACGATCAATACAATATACTGAATATTAAAAATTATGATTTTTAAATTCGCTTGTATATTTTTATTATAATGTAATAATAGATTAGGATCATTCGAGTAATTAAAAAATAGACAAAAAATTTTATATATTATCATTTCAGAACATTTAGTTTATTTGTTTTAAACGGTAAATACGTAATCTTTATATTTTACCATTTCACTCTACTTGAAACTAAAAAACCGACATTTCCAGTGTATGTAAGGTCTATTTTTTAATCCTAGGTATTTTTTAAATTCTAGAAACAGTTAATCCTTGCCTAATTCAAGCTAAAAGTATTTAAATTATCCACAAACGTCCAAAATATTATAAAAACTGCGAAAAATACTAAATCTCCCATGGTTCTAATCAGCTTTCATTCAAATATAGGGCGTGGCGCTAGTGGCGCCAGTGTTTCATTTTCTGCCGTCCTTCACAAAACTGACACAGCGCATTTGTATGGCGAGTCACCCCCCTGGATTTCCAATAATAACGATTCGCGAGTTTAAGAAGTACGCTCTTATTTTAAAATAATAATTTTTATATTTATTTTCAATCTTTGTATATAAGTGAATTTTTTAACCAAGAACATTAATTTTCTATCGAAAAAGACGAACGTTTAAAAAAATACATAAATTTCCAACTGAAAAAGATACATTTTCAGCCAAACAGTTGAATCTCTTAATAAAAAATATCAATGTTTCACCAAAACTGAAAGAATTACATTTTCAGTTCAAAAATAAATATTTCCCTAAAATACTATGATTTTTCAATAAAATAGTTAAATTTTCAAAGAAAGTGATGAATTTTCAACTAAAATGAAAAATCTTCAAATAAAATATTGACTTTTTGACAATACTGTGGAATTTTCTACAAAGTAGATTAATTTTTATCCAAAAGAGACGAATTTTCAACAAAAAATGTAATGCATAATTGACATTTCAGCCCAATCAAATTTTAATTTTAAATAAAAACCCAGTTGAAGTCAACCGAAAAGGCGAATTTTCAACAAAACCTTTTAACTTTTCAAACAAAAAGGATACTTTTCAACAAAATTTTTTTTTTTTTTAAATGTTACTTGTCAACCAAATTCTTGAATTTCCTAACAAACTAGTTGAATTTTTAACCCAAAAAGACGAATTTTTGTCAAACCCGTTGAACCTTTAACAAACCAAAAAAATGGTCCAACAACAAAAAAATACAATTTCAACCGAGAAGATTAGTTTTCTACCAAAAAGATAACTTTTCATCCAAACAGTTGCATTTTTAAATAAAAACTATAAATTTTCTACCAAAATGAAGCCATTACATTTTCATTAAAAAAATTTTTTTTACAATAATCTCGAATATTCAGCAAAATAGTACAATTTTTAATCAAGGAGATGAATATTCAACTAAAATGAAGAATCTTCGACTGACATAGTTGAATCTACATTTAAAAAATAAATTTTTAACCAAAAATCAACGAATTTTTAACAAAATAATTAAATTTTCAACCAAACAGAGGAATTTTTAACTAAAACCAAAACAACTAAAAAATGTATTTTTAACAAGTAGTTCGAATATTAACCAAGTAGTTGAATTTCCAACCAGAAAGATTAATGTTATACCGAAAACGACAAATTTTTAACAAAATAGATGAATTTTCAACCCACTAGTGGAATTTTCAACTGAAAAAGATAAACTTACAATCAAAAATGTATAAGTTAAATTTTCAGTTAAAAAAGTTAATTTTCAACCAATAAAACCGAATTTTCAACAAAATAGTTCAATTTTCAACCCAATTATTTTCAACTGAAATCAAGAATCTTCAACCAAAAAAATGAATTTTTAACAAAGTAGTTCAACTTTCAACCAAGTAGTTAAATTTTCAACTAAAAAAGATAAATTTTCAACCACAAATGAAATACTTAAAATTTTGATTAAAAAATAAATCTTGCACAAAAAATAGAATATTTGACAAAATAGTCAAATTTGTAATCAAGGAATGAATTTTCAACTAAAATGAAGAATCTTCAACTCGAAAACTTAAATTTTCAATTGAAAAAGAAATAATTATTAATAAAGAAAAAAAACGATTTTCAACGATATGGTTAAATTTTTAAGCAAATAAATATATTATTCGATCAAATTAGTTAAATTTTCAATAAAAAAAAAAGAATTTTTAACAGAACAATTGAATTTTCAAACAAAAAATGACTTTATAACAAAATTCTTCAATTTCCTACAAATTAGAAAAATAATAATAAGTTGTTTAAACAAATGACTTTGTTAACCTCAATTAATCATTTACCTCACTCTCAATAAAAAATGGATAAGAAGTGAAAATTTGTTTAAAAAACCGCGACTTTCTAACCTATTCTAAGAGAAAATTGCTAAAAACAATATAAGTTTTTTTGAAATATTTCAAATCTTCAAAAATATTTTGCATCTTTCTCTCGAGAAACCTAGCAAAATGATATTAATATAACTTTAAAGCAAATAAACATAGGAAATAAAAAAATAAATAGTTCGAAATTTGTATTCAATTTTTTTTATGTAAGCTTGCAAAATTGACAAATTTTGTATTGAAATTAACTAAATTTTTCCCTGGAATCTTGAGAAAAATCTTTCACTATATTTTTATTCCTTTTTTTTTGCATTTGCTTCCTCCTAAAGATTATCTTTTTAGTTATAAATTTTATTATTGGTTTAAAAATTCAACAAATTTGTTTAAAAAAATCTTTTTCAGATGAAAATTTAACTATTTTTTTGAAAATTTGTCATTTGGATTTGAAAATTCATCTGTTTTAGTAGAAATTTCATCTTTAATGCAGCATCTTTTTAGGTTGAAAATTCAATTATTTTGTTAAAAATTCAATTCTTTCGTTGAAAATTCAAGTATTCTGTTAAACTTTCATCTTTTATGGTAGAATAATCATTTTTTCGTTTAAAATCAATAAATTTGAAAGTTCAAAATTTGTATTTAAAATATTGTTTTATTTTCTTCATAAAAGATCTTATGTTAAAAATATTACAAGATTAAAATACTGGTATTTGAATGTTAATGGCCAGGGAGAATACAAAATTGGTCAAGGAAAAATCATCTGCAAAGTCACTGATCAGGAAGTCAACAACGATGTGTGTGAGGATTTCGAAAATTTCGTTTCACCTATTTTTTTTAGATAGGATGACTATGAAAAATACTTGAAAATCGGAAAGAAGCCGGAAATGTTTTTGTTTTTTGTTTTCAAAATTTTATTCGATTCATTTATTTCCTAAAAAAATTATGCGTGGTCTAAAGTACATCATTATTTTGTAATTTCTCTACTTTTTACATTAATTTCTTCAATATTATTGTATTATTTATTGCAATGCTTATTTTTTGACAAACTTATTCGAATCTAGAGATTACGTGACCTCCGCCTGAGTGAGGTATTTACAAGTTATTGCTCAAGAGTGGAAAAATTTTTAAAAAAATTCCACAATTTGTCTTTTTCACCTTACGTTATTATTTATGTAAATAATATCTTTCAGCCATATGTACTGAGAAAATGACACGTACTTCAATAAAACTAAACATACAAAATCACCCACCTGACTATTCGAGACTTTCAAGACCACAGTTACTTATCAAAACAAGGTTATCAAAAATTCCTTCATTTGAAAGAAATAACTGAAAATTTAAAAATTTGAATGAACTCCCGGTTTTCCTGATTTTTTAATTTAGAAAGTTGTTCCTATGGAAAAGTTAATGTTAAAACAACAAGATTTTTGTTCAGCTAAGACATGTCCTCCATGTGAAGAAGCATTAGGGGTTGATGATGTTATACACCGTGATCATTGCCATTTTACCGGAAAATTTAGGGGTGCTTGTCATCAAGATTTTAATATAAATTATAAAAATTCTCATACATTTCCAATAGTTTTCCACAACTGATAGTTAAAAAAGAGTATTTGAATTAAAAAATAACTTAACGAAACACTGTTAATGAATTCTTCTTTGTTCTCTGTTTTTAAGAAAAATACCCTTTTTCCCATTTTTTTAGTTTTTTTGCTTAATTCTAACTGAATTAATAGAACCCAATATAAAAAAAAAACTTCTTTTGGTTGAAAAGTCAACAATTATATTTTTAGTTCGGAGTTCACCTCGTTTGGTTAAAAATTCCAGTATTTGGTTGAAAATTTTATCATTTTGTTGAAAATGCAACTTTTTTGTTAAAAAGTCTTTTTTTGTCTGAAATTCAGATATTTAGTTAAAAGTTGTATTAAAGGATTAAAAATTCATTTTTTGGGTTGTAGATTCATCTCCTTGATTCAAAAATTAACTATTACATTTTTAGAAAATTATTCTTCTGGGTTGAAAAATCATCTTTCGGGTTGAACAGTTTTATTGAAAATTTATTTCTTTAAGATTCGTTATTGTACTTGAAAATTCATCTCTTATGTTGAAAATGTAACTATTTTGTTGTAAACTCGTTTTTTTCATTTTTCTCTGTTTTAAATAAAAATACCCGTTTTTCAATTTGAGTTCATTTTTCAGGTTGATTTTGGGAAAAAATGTTGTCCACAAAAGTTGTAGACCTCGTCGAAACACATATTTGTCATATTTATACTTTTTTTTTAAATGAATATTTTTCCAGAAAAATGACAAAAATGAATTTTCTGATTTTTTGTTGGAAAAAGGGCCGTTGGAAAAGGGGTTGCGAGTGAGACATTTCATATATGTGGAAAAGCATTAGGGGTTGATGATGCTATACATCGTGATCATTGCCATTTTACCGGAAAATTTAGGGGTGCTTCTCATCAAGATTTTAATATAAATTATAAAAAAAAATAAGAATTAAAAAATTAAAAAATAAATTAACGAAACACTTTTAATGAATTCTTCTTTTTTCTCTGTTTTTAAGAAAAATACTCTTTTCCCCCTTTTTTTTATTTTTTTGCTTAATTCGAACTAAATTAATAGAACCCAACATGAAAAATCAACTTCTTTTGGTTGAAAAGTCTACTATTATATTTTTCGTTCAGAGTTCACCTCGTTTGGTTAAAAATTCTAGTATTTGGTTGAAAATTTTATCATTTTATTGAAAATGTAACATTTTTGTTAAAAAAGTCTTTTTTTCTCTGAAATTTAGATATTTAGTTGAAAGTTGAATTACTTGGTCAGAAATTGATTTTTTGGGTTGTAGATTCATCTCCTTGATTCAAAAATTAATTTTTTAAACTAAGTATGTATCTAACTATTCTATTTTTGGTTGAAAATTGAAATTTTTTATTGAGATTTTATTAATGTTCTCGTTTGAAGGTTCATCCTTTTCGGATAAAAATATGAATCAAGGTATGATTTTTCAAGATAATTTTATAATTTTTAATTAATTTTAAACTAATTTAAAAATAATTAATTAATTTACTTAAGATTTTCTTTAAAGAAGAATGAATTTTTTTTTGTTGAATTATAATATACATTTTGTTCAATAATTAAAATATTTGAACAATATGAAATCATAGTAAATATAACTGTGTATATATAAATATTATTATAATATAAATAATGCAACTGTTTGGGTCTAAATTAATCTAGTTTGTTGAGAATTCAATAATTTGGTAGAAAATAGAAGAAATCGGTTGAAAATAACCTTTTTTGTTATAAATGAAACTATTTTTAACAAAACATAACTTTTTGGTGGAAAATTAATTTTTTTTAAATGGAAAACTATATTCGGCTTGAAAATTCAACCGATTTAGATATAATTCGTCTTTTTGGCTTTAAATCTCAACAATTCTGTTGAAAATTAATGAACTTGGTTGGAAATTTAAGTATTGCATTTTCAGAAAATTAAACTTCCGTGTTAAAAAATCATCTTTTGGGATCAACTGTTTGGTTAAAAATTCGTTTTTTTTGGTTGATAATTAATGTTTTTAACTAACAATGTAAATTTTGCATTCTTGGCTGGAAATTAATATTTTTATTGAAAATTGATATTTTTTAGTTGAAAATTCATATATTTTGTGAAAAATTCGTCTTTTTTGGTCGGAAATTGATCTTTCATCCACTTAATCTATTTTTGCTTATGAATTGATATTTTTGATTGAAAATTGATCTTTTCTAGTTGAAAATGCATATTTTCTGAAGATATACTTGAGAATTGATTTTTTTTTTAATTCTTATTTATGTGTTAAAAAATCAATTGTTTTGTAGAAAATACGTCTTTTTTGTTTGAAATTCATATCTTTTTGGTGAAAATTCAACTATTTTGGTAGAAAATTTAACTATTTGGTCAAAAATTATACCTTTTATTTGAAAAACTAACTACTTGGTAGAAAATTAACTTTTTTGTTGAAATTTCAACTATTTGATTGAAAATTCAACTATTTTGGTAGCAAATTCAACCATTTGCTGTTGGGTGTAAAATTCATCTATTTTGTTGAAAATTCATCTTTTTGGATATAAAATTATTCTTCTTTTTTGAAATATCTTTTCGACTGTGGATTCAACTTTTTCGTTACAAATTCGTTTTTTTTTGGTTCAATTACACTGATAGAAAATTCGTTTTTTTTTTGTTGAAAATTAATTTTTTGAACCTAAAATGTAATTATTCCATATTTGTTGAAAAATTATTTTTATATAATTTCGCAAAAGTGCGATTAACCCAAGAAAATTTAAAGCTAAACTAATTTATACTAATATTTCTACTAATATATATTAGTTTAAAATCCCTCTACCAAATATTTGGTAAAAAAATTCATTTTTTTTTTATTAATCTTGTTTGTTAAAATGAATTTTCAACAAACTATTTGGTTAAAAACTCGTCTGTTTTGGTTGGATTCAGCTGGTTGAAAATCAGTTTTTTGTTGTTGAAAATTATGTTTTTGAACTAAAAATTTGACGGTTTCATTTTTAGTTTGAAAAAATCTTTTTTTGCTTCAAC
>CAKNYM010038161.1:0-15790 GCA_932195095.1 Andricus curvator | reverse complement strand
CGGTAATTTTGGTCAAAAACATGTAGTAGTGCCAGCTTCAGCTGAAGCCACAACTCAGGTATGCGAAACTCGGAAACTATTAGTGATATCAAATTCTCCTTTGCACAGGAATTTAGTGCTAATTAAGTGCTTTGGATTTGTGCTATACACAGAATCCGGGCACTTTGTTTACCAAAAACGTGTAGTAATGCTGGCTTCTGGTGACTCTGGTATGTAAAACATTGAAACTATTAGTGCTTCAAAATTATCCTTTGCGCAGGAATTTAGTGCTAATTAGGTCCTAGTCTGTGCATAAATCTTTTAAAATTACAGATCAAACCATTAAGATGTGTAATTTGGCGATTGTGTCCGGGACTTATGTTTTAAATAAAAATGTTTGCTGTTAAGCATTTCATTGTACCCAGCTTATGTCGCTTTTCCATAAATTTAATGTTGTGATTTTTAACCTAATTTTTCGCGAATAAAACGCAAACTGCGTGTCTTATCAAAAAATTATGTCAAGCAAATTTGTAGATGTTATTTAGGCGAACAATTTAGCGTGAAACATTTTGATTATAGCTTCTGTCGTTATTCAGAAAATTAAAATTTTTAATGTCATTTTTCACAATTAAAACAAAAAAAATGGACTGAAGAAAATCTGTAGACATTTTTAAAATGAACAATTTTGGTTCTGAATATTTTTTTATTATCTCGTATAGTTTTGCTGGAAAATTGAATTGTATATTTCTTAAAATAAATTTTCGGCGGATAAAACCGAAACAGTAGGTCAAAATTTGCTTCTTAATGAACTCTTCCTTTTCTTTTCCATTTAGACCGTAAAGAAGTATGCTAAAGCGCAATCCAATCTGTATGTATGTATTTTACTGTAATTCAGGACATATGATTGCTTGGTGGTGACAAAAAATCCCACCAAATATTTTTCGAAAATTTTGTGAAAAAAATACAAATGAAAAACGCGTTTTCTAAAAAATGCCACTTTTGTATTTTTTTTCGTCAAAGGAAGGTACAAGTGTGGTCTACGAGTCCTGATATGATTAGAGTGGTTTTGCAACTAGTTTTCCAGAAAAAATGCAAAAGTCAGGTCTTCTATGGCACGGCGCGGCACAGTAGGACACAATTATTTTCATCATGTTTACATTTTTTTTATAAATAAAAATTAATAAAGTTCTGCATACATCGTTGACATCTGATTTTTTTAAAAAGGTTTTTAATACTTTTTTATTTCATAAACAAAATGACAATAACCAAAATTTTTAACTTTTGAAAATCACCGTTCGTTATAAAATATTCAGATTCATTCAAAACGATCTAGAATCGTTGACACAACAGTTTAGAAATGTTTTTCTGTAGAACTGTAGAAGTATAAACATTTGTTGAATTTCTTATAAACAAATAAGTGGATGAAAATAATTTCGTGGGGCTTATGTTAGCAACGGCCGACTAACCTGAAGCCAGCATTAGTACATGTTTTTGACCAAAATTACAGGGCACAAAATTTAGTTTTTGCGGTATATATTGGCACTAAATAAGCACTAGATTCCTGGGCAAAGTAGAATTTAATACTCCTAATAGTTTCCGAGTTTCACAACCAGAGTCACCTGAAGCTGGCACTACTACATGTTTTTGACCAAAATTACCGGGCACAAAATTTAATTTTTGCGGCATAAATTAGCACTAAATTCCTGCACAAAGAAGAATTTGATACCACTAATAGTTTCCAAGTTTCACATACCAGAGTCACCTGAAGCTGGCACTACTACATGTTTTTGACCAAAATTACCGGGTACAAAATTTAATTTTTGCGGCATAAATTAGTACTAAATAAGCACTAAATTCCTGCACGAAGGAGAATTTAATACCACTAATAGTTCCAAGTTTCACATACCAGAGTCACTTGAAGCCAGCATTACATGTTTTTGACCAAAATTTCCGGGCACAAAATTTAATTTTTGCGGCATAAATTAGCACTAAATAAGCACTAAATTCCTGCACGAAGGAGAATTTGATATCACTAATAGTTTCCAAGTTTCACATACCAGAGTCACCTGAAGCTGGCACTACTACATGTTTTTGACCAAAATTACCGAGCACAAAATTTAATTTTTGCGGCATAAATTAGTACTAAATAAGCACTAAATTCCTGCATGAAGGAGAATTTAATACCACTAATAGTTCCAAGTTTCACATAGCAGAGTCACTTGAAGCCAGCATTACATGTTTTTGACCAAAATTACCGGGCACAAAATTTAATTTTTGCGGCATAAATTAGCACTAAATAAGCACTAAATTCCTGCACGAAGGAGAATTTGATATCACTAACAGTTTCCGAGTTTCGCATACCGGAGTTGTGGCTTCAGCTGAAACTGGCACTACTACATGTTTTTGACCAAAATTACCGGGCAAAAAAATTTTTTTCTGCAGCATAAATTAGCACTAATTAGGCACTAAATTATGTCATAGTGCCCATATCGATATGACAATGTTGTAATTCCAGCTTCGGGGACCTCATTTTTCTGTCGGATGTACAATAACACATCGAAATGCTAGATCTTCTCGAGCGCGGCGCTAGTGTGGTACGGGTAACGATGGCCGCCGTCATGGTCCGTGTAAATATAACCTGTGATATAACCCTCAACAAAAATACAAAATTCCTAAATGACTAAAACAATTTGTTGAGGCATTTAAAGAATATTGGAATGTAAAAACTGTTATATTCAAGTGGAAGTCCGATATCAGTTCTGTGATGTGTATGCGTACAAGATTGAAAACTGATCAGTTATATCCTTATTGTTTTCCACGTTTGTGAAATAAATCTGAAGTACCTACCACGTCCATTGCAGGATCACTTCAATTACATAGAATCACCGATATTTCGAGATAAGTAAAATAAATTTTCTGCGTTTTAATAATATTTTATACATTTCTATGAAAATCACATTGGTAAATAATGTAAGATGTCAACATATACGGCGGCCATTTTTCTACGTGCAACACTAGCGCCATAACTCGGGCAGTATTGTAACCCTTTTTATACGACAAAAATCTGCTTATTTTCTGTTACATTACTTTGGTCTCCTTATGTCTATTCTCCATGGTCGTTAATGAGCGTCGACCTCTGCCAATGATAATGATTCTTGTAGATCTCACAAAAAATATAGTCACATTTAATTGCTTTGCTACAAATGATCTTTGGTTTAATCGAGCTCAGTGCAATCGAATACCTGCCATAATCGATATGAATGAAATCGAAGAAACAAAATGACGACGCAAAAGACACTGATAGCGATTTTCCCAAGATTTTTGTTTAGAATCACACAAATTTTCGGAAATACCTATTTTCCCATAGTATTTTCAGTCAAACATTGTTTTGTGCAGTTATTCTTGGAGTAAATCTGTTTTTTTTTTAGTGTCAGTATAGAAATGGAGCCAAGTGAAGATTGTACCCTAATAGCACGGAACGTTCCTGGGACGTTCCCGGAACGTGTAAAATGTCCGCCGATTGGGAACGTTCCACTGGAACGTTCCAAACATAAATTAACGTTATTGTTATTATTATCAATAAATATCTCGTAAAACGTAAGTGATAGGTCAAAATCGATGTCAGTTTATGATACGGATATCATATTATAGTGTAGTATATGCGGTACTCAAAACTCAAAAATGACATCCATTTTTACCTATCTCTTACGGTTTACGAGATAATTGTTGTTAAAAATAACAATAATGGAAAGTTCCCCTCAGGTCCCAGTGGAACATTCCAGTGGAACGTTCCCAAGGGGCGGACATTTTACACGTTCCGGGAACGTTCCGCTGGAATGTTCCGAAGGTGCCCGCGGAACGTTCCAGGAACGTTCCCGGAATGTTCCGTGCTATTAGGGTACAAGTCCAGCTTAGGGCAAATTATATCTCATATACAGTTTTTTTACAATACAAAAAAGCAATTTTATGAAAAAAGGAAATACAGTGATTAAAAATTATAGTTGCGCAAATGGAATATTTGAAGTGTGGAATTAAAAAAGGCTTTCTTAATAGTTGTGAAAATTTCCTATTCCTTCCTACAGAAGAAAATTGGAAAATTAAGGTAATAGGGTCATCCACTAACGTTTTTTTATTTTTGCATATTGAAGTATAAGCTCTAAAATCACTAATAATACCAGCATAGTGTAAAAAAAACTTTTTTGTCGAATTTATATTTGAAAAAGAAACATTTGTACACATTTAAAATTCCTATTTCTTTCGCGCCCATTCCGCCATCTTGATGTGACGTAGCTAGCCGTCAAACGCTTGTAAATAAGCCGGGCGATTCACGTTTTTTTCATAAAAATGCAAACAAAATCAGCGCTACCATTGGTGTTTTGTGCCTCAATGCAAGAACACGTCTGTCAAAAATCCAGGAAAATTATTTATATCTATACCCAAAGGTGAGGAATGAAAAAATGTTACAAAATTGTTCGGCATGACATGTGCCCTACCACATCTTTAACGCCAACAGTATATTGTTCCGAAGATCATTTCAACGCTATAAGTAAATATTTTTATTTTGAATAGAAAAATATATTTAAAATATGCTTTTTTGATAACATAATGTTCGTAATTGACTGATGTTCAACGGTGTTATGTATATTGGGTGCCGGGATGTATGTGAGCTATAACCTCGCGAAATCAAATCGCTTATTCATGCAACAAGTACTATAAAATAAAATATTTATAAAAGTAATTATAATTCTTATAATTATGAATTTTATAACAATTTTATGGAAGTATTTGTGAAAGTATTTATAAAAGCAACTATACAAAAAGTGAGGTTACGTTTTCTGAATTCAATATTGCATATGGGTCATTCCATATCAGATTTACAATCAAAATTTTGATTCACCTGAAAACTTTTTCAGTATAGAATACATAAATAAAATATGCAATGGGATCTACTATTAAGTCCATGGTTTGATGAAAACTCAGAAACGGTATTTAGTACTTTCTATGCAACAATCAAGTAAACAAATGGAATTATCTCAAAAGGGACATGTTTGAATTGAATCATTTTTTGTGTAATTTGTTCGTTAAGTACACAGAACTATGTGTCAGAATTTGGGAGTGGACCGTTTAATACTTTTCGAGAAAAATTTTTTTTTTGTGTGACCGCTCGCTTGGAGCGAACAAATCAGTAACGGGAGAAAACCGGAAAGCTCGAAAAAGGATCACTCAGGCTCTGACTTGTCTCAGCGCGCTCGACTCTATGCTTCGCGTTGCACGCTCCAAGCGGGCGGTCAAACAAAAAAAAGATTTTCTCGAAAAGTATTAAACGGTCCACTCCCAAATTTTGACACATAGTTCTGTGTACTTAACGAACAAATTACACAAAAAATGATTCAATTCAAACAGGTCACTTTTGAGATAATTCCCTTTGTTTACTTAATTGTTGCATAGAAGGTACTAAATACCATTTCTGAGTTTTCATCAAAGCATGGACTTAATAGTAGATCCCATGGCATATTTTTTTTATGTATTCTATACTCTTCGTTGAATATTAGAAGCAGTATTGAAAAAAACATTTTTTGCACTTAAAAAATAAAAAAATCAATAACTTAGAAAATTTACATATCATATGGAAAACAAAAAATACGTGTCATTTTTTTTCCTTTCTAGAGGAAAAAAATTTTCAGGTGAATCAAAATTTTGATTGTAAATCTGATATGGAATGACCCATATATGTTACGATTCGCCTAGAGCAATTATCATTCTAAACTAATAAATGAAATGAATAAAAATAAATGTTTCAAAATGTTATCGTCATTTATGCCATTTACTTACTTGTTCGCTTTCACTTCTCGAGTGACAGCGACATTGAAACTGGAGCACTTCGCGAAGAAATCGCTAATCATAATTGTACTCACTTTTGGCAAATTATCCGAACTGGCTCTAACGTATCCAGGCATATTGATACTTTATAAAAATAAACCCTTTTTGCCAAAAAACGTTGATAATTAATTATTTCGATTGTTTTTATCAATCTGACCATGTATTTTCTTTGGTTTTGACGGCGCGTGACATCACACCACGTGTTTCGAGCCATGAGGGCGCCACATGTTTTCTTTTATAAATCGATATTTATGGTGGATATTTTATCACTTTTTAATAAATTATTATAAATTACTAAATAATAGAAATTAAGTATTAATTTCACATTTTAATTCTTTGGGAGTCAAAGTTTATAAAAAACTCAACTATAAGGTAAACAAAATTTTTGTGGATGACCCTATTTGATTAATTTGTTGAAAATTCAGCAATTTTGTTATACAGTCATTCTTTTTGGTAGAAAATTCAACTGTTTTGTTGAAAATTTGTCTTTTTGGAATAAAAATGCATATATTTAGGTAGAATTTGCACATTTTTGTTTAAAAATCATAACTGTTTGATTGACAATTATTCTGCTTCATCTTTTTTTATTGAAAATACAACAACTTATATTTGAAAGTGAATCTACTTTGTTGAACATTTTTTTTTTTGGTGATGATCCATCATTTTAGTTAACAAATCTTTCTTTTTCGTAATATAACCATAATTTGTCGAAAATAATCTTTTTGTTTGAAAAATTTCATATTTGGTTAAAAATTTATATTATTCAATTGAAAATTCAACTATTTGATTACAAATTCCTGTATTTCGTTGAAAGTTCGTCTTTTTGTGATAGAATATTAATCTTCTGGTTGACTAATATTCATCATTTTGTTTAAAAATTTATTTCTTTGGTTGAAAGTTTAACTATAAAGTTGAAGATTTCCTTAAAAATTCAAATATTTGTTTAAAAATGTCTGAATATATCCCAGCGAAATCACGGTAAAATTTCAGCTGTAACCACGTCTCAGGACCGTGAGATAGGTGGTTACAGTCTGCGACGAACCTAATACTATGATCCGGCAAAATTCTCGTGCACCCTGAGGACACGAAGCGACCCAAGGACGACCGCCTTCTGCATTTTCCCCGCAAGTGTCTCAGAATTTTGTTGACACGCAGGGATGCTTTTCAGGCTATTAACCAGTGAAACCTTGGCACCTCCAAGATCGCCGATGATCAAGACGATCAGCTTAACAGAATATTCCGGGTATAGCCGACGCAACTCCCTTATAAGGTCTTTATACCTCTCTTTCTTTTCTTTCTCCTTGGCTTGGCTGTGACGATTTTGTCAGCTGGTGCCGAAAATTCGATAACGAACATGGTTCGTTTCTCGAAGTCAAGGAGAACTATGTCAGGCCTCGAGTGCGCAACAGAAACAATTGTCGAGAATATGAAGTTCCAGTATATGCGGCGCTTCTCATTTTCGACAATTGACTCTATTTCTCTAGGAGCGTTTAGCGGAAAGGTATTTGGGCTAATGCCATAAGAGTGACAGAGATGGTAATAAAGCACTCCTAGTGCTGCATTGTGCCTTTGGATGTAGGTCGTTGCCGCATGAGTTGGACAACTAGATAGTATGTGTCCTAGATCCTCGGGGTGTACATGACACGCTCTGCAGCTATCATCGAGAATGTCTTGGCTCAAATTGTGGCGACGGTATGCTAGAGTGGAAATGACACCGTCTTGACATGCCAAAATGAAGCCCTCCGTGCCCGACTTCAATCCGCGTGATCTAAGGAAAGCAAACGTTAGCTCATACGACATCGACTGATCTTCCACATTTCTGTGGAAGAAGCCGTGCATCCTCTTGTCGAGGAGCTGTTCGTGGAAGTTTTTCTCCTGTGCTTTCTTAATCCGGGCCTTCAGGAGTGAGTATTTAAGATGGATAAGATTTGATGCATTTTGCTCACCCCTAATATTGAATTCAAGGCCGAGTGTTTCAGCAGCCTCCTCCGCTGCTTTGTACAGAAACGCCCCTTTGCCCTCTGCTTCGTGTTTCCTGACCATTTTAAGAAGAGGGTCTTGTCCATTTGCAATTATATGCGCTGTACCCAGAATAATTCTGTTGTGAAAACATTCAAGATTCAGTATTCCGCGAACACCTAGGCGGCGTGAGATTTCAAGTCGCGGAACAGAAGACCTAAAGTGCATGCTCTTGTTCATGTGCAAAACCTTTCGCGTCCCGATATCAAGGGATCTGAGCTCGTCCTTCGTCCATGGAACCACTCCAAATGAATAGAGTACTACCGGGTCGGCAAGCATGTTCGTTGCAGATACTTTGTTTCTCGCCGACAGTTCGGAAGACCAAATCTGCCGGATGAGACGTTTGTATCTGCATCGGAGAGTATCCTTTATAGATGTCACATCCTGAATGCGGCTCTGTGGCACGCCCAGGTATGTATAGGTCTCTCCAGCGCAAAGGTGTCGTATAGCGCTTCTGTCAACGAGCTCAGGATCTTCGGGGATGCCATTAATGTTTCCTTTCTTCAAATTAACCTTGGCGCAGTCTAACCCGAATTCCATTCCAATCTCTTGAGTGTACTCTTTGACAATTTTCAGAGCTAGATGTTGTTTCTCTTGATTGCTAGCATCGATCCTAATATCATCCATGTAAAATACATGAGTGACGTTATGCTTTCGGTTTCCAGGTTTGCCGCAGAGATACCCTTCGGAATGGCGAAGTGCGAGATATAGTGGCAATAATGTGAGGCAAAAGAGGAGAGGGCTCATGGTGTCGCCCTGAAACACACCTCTCTGAAAGGTGATACTGTTAGTGATGACACGATGTTTTCCAGATGAGATAGTAAATCTGGTTTTCCAAAGCGGCATTAATGTCTCTATACACCTCACGATGTGTGGATGAACCTTTAGGCTTTCCAACAGACAGATGATAAGTCTATGGGTGGTTGAATCGAAAGCTTTCCGGTAATCAATCCAGGCCATCGATAGAAATCGCTGATAAGATGCTGCGTTTTTACAGACACATCTGTCGATGAGCAAGTTCTCCCGACATCCTGCTACGCCTTTCTTTGAGCCCCGTTGTTCATACATCTCTCGTCACACAGGTCCAATCGTCCGAACAATCCTATCATTTTGGATAGCTGTGAAGATCTTATACAGTGTGTTCAGACAAGTTATTGGCCTGTAATTCTTAGGGTCAGCTAAGTTGCCCGTCTTCGGCAGGAGAACTGCGCGCACTTCCACCAACCACCCCGGAATAGGCTCTTCCGACTTTAGATATGAGGTGAAAATTCGGGCCAGATGCTGGTGGGTTGAAGGAAACTTCTTCCACCAGAAGGTCTTGATACCATCTGGTCCCGGAGCGGAGTAGTTCCTCATGTATCTTAATACGTTTTTCACCTCCTCGGTAGTGATAGATGGGCATTCCTCCTCATCTGTTATGAGGGCATTGCACAGCTCCTTGAAGCTATTTATGTTCTTTGAGCCTGCTTCAAGTGGATGTTGGACTTCGTAGACTTCTCTCCAAAATGCTTCGACCTCCTCTGGTTTGGGCGGATGGTCGACAGTAACTGGAGGGTCTTGGAAGAGTCGAGATGGGTCAGACGAAAACTGTTGATTTTCTCTGACCCACCTCTCTCTCCGCTCTAGACTTCTCCTAGCGTTAGATAGTACTCGTATTCTGTCAACAATATGCTGTCTGATGGTCAGTAGCTTTGACTTGTTGATTGTGTAATGACGGATCCGCAGTTCGCGCGCGAACTGTCGAACCTTGGCAGTGAAAGTCCTGCCAGATGTTATGTAGTCAATCACACACTGAATGCGGGACGCGTACTGTCTTGCCCAGCCTATCTATGTGCTAAGTTGATGCATTCATCTTTTGGTCTTATGATCAACCGTTGGTTTTGTTTTACGGTTTGCATCTGCCAAAGTTCTCGCTGCATTGTACACACTACAATTGATAGTCCAGAGGTCGGATTCTTCGGAAAAATCTCCACGAAGCTCATCATCCAGTTCAGTCAGATCTTTGGGCTTGGGAGAAACCTGAATGTTGATGTTTCTCCAGGTCTTGAAGCATCGTTCTTCCTCTATTGGATGCCTGTTCGAGGTTGGTCTCAGTGTCGCCTTTCTTTCTCTGTTGCCGGCTTATTCTGGCTGCGGTTGTGTAGGCGCTCCGCTTATATAACCCCTTTTCCGGAGGTCCTCGGCAGGGTTTCGCAGACGTCTTTGCGAAAAATCCGAGAGCTCTGGGTGTTTTTCGCACCACAGAGCATGCAGTCGCGCCATGTGACCTTTTCGTTCAGGGGCCATACTGGTATCATAGCACTCCAGCAGGTCGTCCCTAAGTCGATCCGTCCACCTAAAAGTAACGAGATTCTGCGCGTTCGATTGTTTTAAATCGCACTTCCTACAACTATGTTTGGTGCTGTCATTGTTGTTCCCACGAGAAGCTAGGGAAAAGGGTTAGTCCATCCTTGTAGAGCCCCGCGTGCAAGGATAAGGCTGATACTCTGAGAGGTCGCCCGGTATCCCAGAGTCACCGTTTGAGACACCTCACCCAGGTGCCATTCAGCTTTCGGCACGGTTGTTACGCCTACGCTTAGGAGTTATTCCTTCGGGACCATCCCTGGGCAATTGTCCGCGACTGCTTATTAATTATTGCAACCATATTCAGCAGAAACCCTTGGTACAGGGACCCTCTATCCGCAACCCGAGGACGCGTTCGGTGGCTTTGTAATAGGCCCTTCGGTTCGATTCGCAAGGAATCAAAACCGAATACCGAATATATATATATATATATACCCGGATTGAAGTTTTGGCATGTCAAGACGGTGTAATTTCCACTCTTGCATACCGTCGCCACATTTTGAGCCAAGACATTCCCGATGATAGCTGCAGAGCGTGTCATGCACACCCCGAGCATCTAGTACACATACTATCTAGTTGTCCAACTCAGGCGGGAACGACCTACATCCAAAGGCACAATGCGGCACTAAGAGTGCTTTATTACCATCTCTGTCACTCTTATGGCATTAGCCCAAATACCTCTCCGCTAAACGCTCCTAGAGAGATAGAGTCAATTGTCGAAAATGAGAAGTGCCGCATATACTGGAACTTCATATTCTCGACAATTGTTTTTGTTGCGCACTCGAGGCCTGACATAGATCTCCTTGACTTCGAGAAACGAACCATGTTCGTTATCGAATTTTCGGCTCCAGCTGACAAAAACGTCACAGCCAAGGAGAAAGAAAAGAAAGAGAGGTATAAAGACCTTATAAGGGAGTTGCGACGGTTATACCCGGAATATTCTGTTAAGCTAATCGTCTTGATCATCGGCGATCTTGGAGGTGCCAATGTTTCACTGGTTAATAGCCTGAAAAGCATCCCTGCGTGTCAACAAAATGCTGAGATACTTGCGGGGAAAATGCAGAAGGCGGTCGCCCTTGGGTCGCTCCGTGTCCTCAGGGTGCACGAGACTTTTGCCGAATCATCGTATTGAGTTCGTCGCAGACTGTAACCACCTATCTCACGGTCGTGAGACGTGGTTACATCTGAAATTTTACCGCGATTTCGCTGGGAGCGGGTGCAATTTTTAGATTAGCACCCGCTCCCGGCGAAATCCTGCGGTTGTCCTTATGACAAACTTTTAAATATAATAAGAACATGAATAAAAATATATTTATTATTTTTATATTTATTTTAGTTATGTTTCTTTTTATATTTCATTATATTTATACATTTATTTCAATTAATATTCAATTCATTTAATTTTTAAAAAAATTTTATAAATTTATTATTAAATTGTATGTTATTATTAATTGTTAATAATATGTTATTAATTAATTTGGAATAAGCTATTGGGACACTGCGACATTTATTCGGAAAGAAATCGGAAAGGTTCAGAAAGAAGTAGATGCAGTGGGACACTTCGGAGAAAGTTCGGAAATACGTCGGAAACCTTCGGAAAGAGAGGCGTTCGGAAAGAAATCGGAAGCAAAGGTCCCATACAATTCGGAAAGAGTCGGAACGGAACCTTCTTTCCGAGCCTTTTCGTTTCTTCCGCTAGGGTAGTGCTTCCAACAAGCACCACTTGACCAGCTTTTAAAACTGCTTCTTCCGTCATATTTCGACTATTAAATGTTCCCTCAACAAATTCACAAATGTCTAATAATTTCACGTACCGTACGTCCATTCTATATTCCTTTTAATTTAAATTGCAATAATTTCAATTATTAAGAGAAGTCACTACGCAAGTATTTCAAACGAGAATGTTTTCAGACCACGTGATCCGATCATGTGGTTGCGATTGCAGCTCCTCTGTAGGTCGTGCTCACCGCGAATCATACGTATTCGACAGTCTTTATACTGCAAAAGGAACTTTATTGGGATATAATGAACAAAACTTGTGTTTTAACTACTAAAAAATAACCATTTTTTAGCACTTCCATAGCCTTATTGAAAACGTTGTTTAATTTTTTTTTAAATTAAAGCTTACCTTCGTAGGCTTCATTTATGGTCAAATTTTTCATATTTGTAGCTCGTTTTAAAACTTTTTATACTGAAGTATGAAAATTTTCGTTTTTAAATTGGAGATTGTAGGTTTTGTTCACTTTCGCGGGTGAGCGACACAGGGAGAAAATAAAAAAATGCAGTATGGTAAGAGCACTAGTGGCTGGCGCTGCGCCAGTTATTGGCACCCCCTTTAAATTTTGTTAAATATTAAGAAAATGCGAACATCTATCGTATTTTACTGATATTATTTTAATTCTAATATCATTTTTGCGCAAAACGATATATACAACTTAAGCAAAATAATGTCAAATTTAGGTGTAAAATATTTAATTCTCTTTAATTTTTAGGGTGTCAAGAATTTATCGGCTTTTCTAAAGAAAATCTTTAGCTGACGACATTTTTTAATTTTGTTATAGCAAGGTTGTAAACAAGTAAATCTGCTTCATTTTTTTGCAGGTATTTTGATGAAATATTTGAAATTAAATAAAAATCAGAATTAAACATCGGTGATGATGTATTTATTAATTTAAGGTGGGTGCCAATGGAAATGAATACAAAAGGTATAGTCTCTAGTCGTTGGCACCCCAGTGCCAATGACCAGACCATGCAATTCTGGAATGGTTTCATTCATTGGCACCCCCGCCTTGTCAGAAAAAAGTAAGGTTATGTAATCCCAAGATCTTATGTTGACTTGAATCATTTCACGTATTTCTGATAAAATGAAGTGTTAAGAGTGCCGGAACGACAAAAGTCGTTATTAGGTAGACGCAAAAGTAGCTAAAAATTATAATGAATGAATTTTAAATTAGACCAAAATCAAATTCAAAATCCCATTTAACGTCCAATAATCAAGTTAATGTATAGAATTCCTGAAAATAAAACAAGAATTCAACGATCAAATTTGGACAAACACCACAAAATGCTCCTATTGCAATTCCTAAAAACAAACAAAATTTGTTTCTTTGCACAAAAATAAAAAAGAGGAAAGAAAAATGAGAAGGCAACCAACCAAATCCCCTTCCTTCTCTTTTTTATTTCTTTCGTCTTTTTTATTTTTATTATTATCAAATCACAATATGAAAGCATGCACAATATTTACCAACGTTTCGGTGCTCACACAGCACCCTTATCAAGTGAAGAAAAATTAGAGCATAGGTACGAACAATAGGAGCAATAGGAGCATTTTGTGGTGTTTGTCCAAATTTGATCGTTGAATTCTTGTTTTATTTCCAGGAATTCTATACATTCAGTTAAATATTGTTGTTATTTGAATAATAAATAGAATTCTATTATCTTTATACATATTAAGTTTAATAATATCGTCGTACAATGTTTTAAATGTTACGCAGATATTTATGTTAATGTAAATAGAAAAAGTTTTTATTCAGTCGGTGCACTGACTGAATAAACCGATTTATTTTGGCTATATTCATATATATCCATGTTTGAATTTGTTTCTGGATTTTGCTAGTTTAAAGCAGAAATGAAAAAATTAGTAACATTTATGTTTTTTTTTTCATTTTATTTATTGTCATATATGCCCAACAGAGAGTATCTCTGAGGAAATAAAAACGTATACCGAAGAACACATGTGCCATGACTATAAGCTTTATAGCTGCTGTCAAAGATATTGGCATGTCCAAAAAAAAATTTATAAAATACAACATTTAGAATCACCAATAGAAAAATTATTTAATATTTTCATATGCACAATTTGTTTTTAATCAATGTTTTAATGTAATTGCAAAAAATTTAAGAGGTTATGTGAGTGTAGTGCCAATCACTGGTGACGGGGGGTGTCAATAACTGGGGTTAGCAGTGCCAAGCACTAAAATTTTGGGACTACATACTTATTTTTAACAATTTTTCAAGTTTTTGTCAACATTGAATAATAATTTAACATTTCAATGTATTTTGCATAAAATTTGGAGTGCAGGTATAATTATCACTATTTAAGAATTCAATACTTTATGTGTTTATTTATTTCCTAAAGTCTAAATTTCCTCTTAAGGTGCCAATAACTGGTGCTCTTACCCTATTTGCATTTAATGTAAATCAGGTCCTCATTTTATCCCCCTGAAAATTGAATTTTAAAATATTTAGACAACTTGAACTTAGTCATTACCTCGGTTAACCAAGCCTCAAAATAGCAATCTTTTTGGCTATTTTGAAAATTGTTATTTCAATAGAAAAAGGCTGGGAGCAAATCTTCAAAGAGTCACATTTTGAAACGAAAATTGGCATATTTTAACATCAAAAGTTTTAAAAAGTGCTACAACTATGAAAAGTTTGACTAAAAATAAACCTTACGGGATAAGTTTTAATTTTTAAAAACTAAGCACAACGATTTCTAAAGCCTATGAAAGTGCTGAAAAATAATTATGTTTAACTTGCTGTTAAAATACAATTCCCATTCATTATTTCACAATAAAATTACTTTTGCACATGTTTAAGTTCTTAGACTGATTTATTGATGTAATTTTACATTGTAGGATTTGAGTTTTTCTCTATTCTATAATACACATAACTAAAGTCGGCGTCAAAAGTACGCGACCCCCACTTTGATCGCTTGCAACTCGTTCAAAAAAAATCGCAGAAAATACTGACCAGGTACACGTGAAAGCTTAAGGTCTCCTGAATTGAACGATATGTATATTGTTGTTCTAAAAAATTTTTTGCGAGAGCGCTGATGTAAAACGTGCCAAAAAACAGGGGTTTTGAGGCAGTTTTTTTAAGCCTCGACTTTCGAGGCTTCCCAAAACGAGCTCGAAGTCTTGAAAAATCTGAAAAAATTCACAGACACTCCTTAAGGTGTCTAGAATGCAACGCACTTTTCCAAATTTCGAAATATGAATTTGTTTACTAATTACAGGCCATTTTCCACAAACAAATCATCTTGGAAGGAAATAATGATAGGAAGTTGTTTTATGGCTTAAAAGGTGCACTTTTGTAACATGATTCAAGCACATTTTGAAAAAATGAAATTAGATCAATATTTCGCGAGAAAATGCTTCAGGAATATTTCATGATTTAATGAGAGTAGCCACCCTATAAAAAGTGTTAGAAAAAAAGTATCCATTTCACTACAATAGGGACCTCATAAGCAGGGGGAGACCGGCTCACTCGCAGGTCAACAGCTGGGAGGGAAAAAGGCAGGGACGTCACAATATCTTAAACTTCTAATAGTACGGGGCCCTGCAATTTTTTTAAATACGACTTTTGCCATTGATAAACAAATAATTGTCTATAACAAAATCTTGCTGTTGCCACTTTTGATTAATTTTTGGCGATTTTTTAGTACTTATATGGCATAGAAGTGATTGTAATTGATATAAATATGTGTAATATATTTTTTATCAATAAACAATTAGTTTTGTAAGAATTGTTTATAACAAAATCTTGCTGTTTCCACTTTTGATTAATT
>CAKNYM010038154.1:8917-28416 GCA_932195095.1 Andricus curvator | reverse complement strand
TTTATTTTTTAATATTTCTTGAGTAAAAAGAAAGATAATTTTTTTTTAAACATTTTTATTGAGTTGCAAGGCAGGAACTTTTGGTTTTTCAAGTTTTTCTGAATTGGAAGAGGCATTATTTATTTATTTTTTTTTTCTGAACTGTAAGATACTTTTTGTTTCATTTTTTTTTTTAATTGAAAGAGATTTTTGATTTGCTTTTTAAGCTACAGAATTCAGTTAAAAAAAAATTTTTATTGAAAGAGGGATTTTTTTTTAAATGATTTTTATAAAGTTGAAAGGGACAAAATTTTGGTTAAGTTTTCTAAACTGGAAGATACAATTTTTTTTTGTTTTTTTTTTTTACAGAAAAGAAATTTTTCCATTTTAACATTTTTATTGAGTTTGAAATGAAAAAATTTTAATTTTTGTCTAATTAGCAGAGGGACATTTTATATTTTAAAGATTTTTACCGAATAGGAAAGGAGGACATTTTAGTTTTCAATATTTTATGAATTGGAAGAAGGATAATTTTTTATTTTTACTATTTTTATTCAGTTCAGTTTATATTACTAAATAAAAAAATGTTAAGTTTTGTTCCAATTTTTTAATTTCAATTAAATTTTATTAAAATTAAAAATTTTATTAAATTTTGTTCCTTGATTAAAATGGCCGACCCGATAATAGCAATTTAATCTCATTACAAATTTGTAATAGGACTGTAATTTCAATCGTGTTCTATCTTCATTACATTCGCGTTAATTGGCAGGATGATGAAGTTTTGCGAAGATAACAAATATCGATGACCACATTTTGCAAATTATAATTTTCCATAAACCATCAATTTTCTTTGGAATGAAACCTGATCTTCATAATTCATAACTTTAATCATTTTTTAAACAAATTTTAAAAAATTACTTCTTTAAATAAACTGAAAGTGATTATATTGTTAGAGAAAATCTAGATAATTTATCAATTTTAATTTAAATAATGAAGTTAAGGGGATTTTCGATGAAATTCTATAAAATATTTTCATTCTCAGCTAATGTTCTGTATTCTTAATAAAATTGAAAATTACTTTTTTAAGAATTAATTTACGCTTCCTGAGTTTATGTTTGGCGAAAGCAATGAAATAGAATCAATAAAGGTATATATTGCTTTTTCTCACTTTTATAGAGTTCAGGAGTACACGATAAAAAAGATTTAATTAAAGATTCGATAAAGCTTCAGAATCACTTTCTAACGATCCCCATGAAACTTTTTTACTTAATAAATTGTACTTATAACGAAGAATGTCACAATTAACGAGAAAAGAACAATAAATGTTGAAACTTTCAGTAATTGCCAAAAAGATTTTTATTTTTAATTGGAACAGTTATCTATAAATTACTGTAATTATGAAATTTAATTTAAATTCGATTTTATAAAAGATTTCATTCAATTCTATTTTTACATCTATTGATTATATATTTTTTTTTAAGGCAGAAAACTATAAGAGTTTTAAATTTAAATTTATTTCCTTATTAATTAGAAAACCAGTCCTTTAATTTTTTAAGGAATGCAAAAATGCAAACTTTCTCTAATTTAAAAAACTAATACAAATAATAAAATGATTATTAACTCTAATTATAAGTAGAACAAGGAGAACTTTTTAAATATTGTATTATTATAATTTGTGCTCTTATTATGCACTGAGAATTAATTGACTTAATTATTCTAAATCATCAAGCATTTTAAATTTGATTCACAAGATCTCATAATCTCATAAATAAACACTTGTTTTTAATACAAAATTCGCTTTTTTCTTGAATTTTTAACTGTTGAAAATTCAATTTTCAATTTTCTTCAGTTAAATACAAGAAATTTAAAAATTCAAGAAAATTGAAAATGCAACTGCTGAAAATTGCAGAAAATTGAAACTTCAACTACTGAAAATTCAATTTTCATCTGTTGAAAATTTAATTATCAATTTTCAACTGTTGGAAATTCTAGAAAATTTAAAATTCAACTGTTAGAAATGGAAGAAAATTGAAAATTGAAGAAAATTCAACTGTTGAAAATTAAGTTTTAAATTTCCTTATGTTGAATACAAGAAATTTGAAAATTCAAGAAAATAGAAAATTCAACTGCTGGAAATTGCAGAATATTGAAAATTCAACTATACTGAAAAATTCAAATTCCAATTTTCTTCAATTTTCAACTGTTAAAGATTCAATTACTGTTGAAAATGCAAGACAATTTAAAATTGAAGAAAATTCAGCTGTTGAAAATTCAATTTTTTTATTTTTTTTTTCAGTTGAATACAAGAAATTTGAAAATTCAAGAAAAGAGAAAATTCAACTGCTGAAAATCGAAACTTCAACTACTGAAAATTCAATTTTCAACTGTTGAAAATTTAATTATCAATTTTCAACTGTTGGAAATTCAAGAAAATTGAAAATTCAACTGTTAAAAATGGAACAAAATTGAAGAAAATTCAACTGTTGAAAGTTAAATTTTAAATTTCCTTCAGTTGAATACAAGAAATTTGAAAATTCACGAAAATAGAAAATTCAACTGCTGGAAATTGCAGAAAATTGAAACTTTAACTATACTGAAAAATTCCATTTTCAATTTTCATTAATTTTCAGCTGTTAAAGATTCAATTACTGTTGAAAATGCAAGACAATTTAAAATTGAAGAAAATTCAGCTGTTGAAAATTCAATTTTTTTTCAGTTGAATACAAGAAATTTGAAAATTCAAGAAAATAGAAAATTCAACTGCTGAAAATTGCAGAAAATTGAAACTTCACCTACTGAAAATTGAATTTGCAACTGTTGAAAATTCAATTATCAATTTTCAACTGTTGGAAATTCAAGAAAATTGAAAATTCAACTGTTAAAAATAGAACAAAATTGAAGGAAATTCAACTGTTGAAAGTTAAATTTTAAATTTCCTTCAGTAGAATACAAGAAATTTGAAAATTCAAGAAAATAGAAAATTCAACTGTTGAAAATTGCAGAAAATTGAAATTTCAACTATACTGAAAAATTCAATTTTCTTCAATTTTCAACTGTCAAAGATTCAATTACTGTTGGAAATGCAAGAAAATTTAAAATTGAAGAAACTTCAGCTGTAGAAAATTCAATTTTTTTCAGTTGAATACAAGAAATTTGAAAATTCAAGAAAATTCAAATGCTGAAAATTTTCAAACTGTTCAATTTTCAACCGTAAAAAATTCAAGAAAATTGAGAATTCAACTGCTGAAAATTCAATATTGTCAATTTTCATCTATTTTCAACTGTTCATGTTTCAAGTGAAACTTAACTACTGAAATTCAATTTTCAACTGTTGATAATTCAATTATCAATTTTCAACTGTTGGAAATTCAAGAAAATTGAAAATTCAACTGTTAAAAATGGAACAAAATTGAAAATTGTAGAAAATTAAATTTTAAATTTCCTTAAGTTGAATACAAGAAATTTGAAAATTCAAGAAAATAGGAAATTCAACTGCTGGAAATTGCAGAAAATTGAAACTTCAACTATACTGAAAAATTAAATTTTCAATTTTCTTCAATTTTCAACTGTTAAAGATTCAATTACTTTTGGAAATGCAAGAAAATTTAAAACTGAAGAAAATTCAACTGTTGAAAATTTAATTTTTTTTCAGTTGAATACACGAAATTTGAAAATTCAAGAAAATAGAAAATTCAACTGCTGAAAATTGCAGAAAATTGAAACTTCACCTACTGAAAATTGAATTTGCAACTGTTGAAAATTCAATTATCAATTTTCAACTGTTGGAAATTCAAGAAAATTGAAAATTCAACTGTTAAAAATAGAACAAAATTGAAGGAAATTCAACTGTTGAAAGTTAAATTTTAAATTTCCTTCAGTAGAATACAAGAAATTTGAAAATTCAAGAAAATAGAAAATTCAACTGTTGAAAATTGCAGAAAATTGAAATTTCAACTATACTGAAAAATTCAATTTTCTTCAATTTTCAACTGTCAAAGATTCAATTACTGTTGGAAATGCAAGAAAATTTAAAATTGAAGAAACTTCAGCTGTAGAAAATTCAATTTTTTTCAGTTGAATACAAGAAATTTGAAAATTCAAGAAAATTCAAATGCTGAAAATTTTCAAACTGTTCAATTTTCAACCGTAAAAAATTCAAGAAAATTGAGAATTCAACTGCTGAAAATTCAATATTGTCAATTTTCATCTATTTTCAACTGTTCATGTTTCAAGTGAAACTTAACTACTGAAATTCAATTTTCAACTGTTGATAATTCAATTATCAATTTTCAACTGTTGGAAATTCAAGAAAATTGAAAATTCAACTGTTAAAAATGGAACAAAATTGAAAATTGAAGAAAATTCAACTGTTGAAAATTAAATTTTAAATTTCCTCAAGTTGAATACAAGAAATTTGAAAATTCAAGAAAATAGAAAATTCAACTGCTGGAAATTGCAGAAAATTGAAATTTCAACTATACTGAAAAATTCAAATTTCAATTTTCTTCAATTTTCAACTGTCAAAGATTCAATTACTGTTGGAAATGCAAGAAAATTTAAAATTGAAGAAACTTCATCTGTAGAAAATTCAATTTTTTCATTTTTTTCAGTTGAATACAAGAAATTTGAAAATTAAAGAAAATTCAACTGCTGAAAATTTTCAAACTGTTCAATTTTCAACGGTTAAAAATTCAAGAAAATTGAGAACTCAACTGCTGAAAATTCAATTGTAAATTTTCATCTATTTTCAACTGTTTATGTTTCAAGTGAAACTTCAACTACTGAAAATTCAATTTTTAACTGTTGATAATTCAATTATCAATTTTCAACTGTTGGAAATTCAAGAAAATTGAAAATTCAACTGTTAGAAATGGGACAAAATTGAAAATTGAAGAAAATTCAACTGTTGAAAGTTAAATTTTGAATTTCCTTCAGTTGAATACAAGAAATTTGAAATTCCACAAAAATAGAAAATTCAACTGCTGAAAATTGCAGAAAATTGAAAGTTCAATCATACTGAAAAATTCAATTTTCAATTTTCTTCAATTTTCAACTGTTAACGATTCAATTACTGTTGGAAATGCGGGAAAATTTAAAACTGAAGGAAATTCAACTGTTGAAAAATCAATTTTTTTTCAGTTGAATACACGAAAATTTTAAATTCAACTGCTGAAAAATTTCAAACTTTTTTTCACCATTTTTTTATTTTTTTCAGTTGAATACAAGAAATTTGAAAATTCAAGAAAATTCAATTGCTGAAAATTTTCAAACTGTTCAATTTTCAACGGTTAAAAATTCAAGAAAATTGAGAACTCAACTGCTGAAAATTCAATTGTCAATTTTCATCTATTTTCAACTGTTCAATTTTCAACTATTGCAATGCAATTATGAAACTTTGAAACTTCAACTAAATTGCTGAAAACTGAAATTCTTAATTTTCTTCATGTTAAAAATTAAATTAAAGTTATTATAATTATATATACATATATATATATATATATATATATATATATATATATACTTAATATACTTCAAGTATATTGAAACATAATTGAATTTTCAGCAATAATAATTAATTAAATTAATAAAATTGAAAACTTAACTGTTAAAAATTGAATTGTTAATATACTTACATTTTCAATTATTTAACATGCAAGCAAATTTTAAATTCAACTGTAGAAAATGGAAGAAAGTTGAAATTGGAAGAAACTTCAACTTTTTAAAATTCAATATTTTATTTTCTTCAGTTGAATAAAAGAAATTTTCAAATTCAAATGAATTGAAAATTTGACTACTGAAAATTGTAGAAAAATGAAAATTCAACTATTGGAAATTCAATTTTCTTCAATTTGAACCGTTCTAAGATTAAGAAAATTAAGAATTTAACTGCTGAAAATTCAATCCTCAATTTTTGTTCATTTTCAACAGTTTAATTTTCAACTGTTGAAAATTAAAGAAAATTGAAAATTCCAGTATTGAAAATGGAAGAAAATTCAACTGTTGAAAAATCAAATTTCAATTTTCTTCAATTTTCAACTATTCAAAATTCAAGAAAATTGAATATTCAAGTTCTGAAAACTCAATTGTCAATTTTCTTCAATTTTCAACTGTTGAGAATTCAAGGAAATTAACAACTCAACTGTGGAGAATTCAAGAAAATTGAAAATTCAATTGCTGAAAATGGATTGAAATTGAAAGCGGAAGTAAATTCAAATTTCAATTTTCATCCATTTTCAACTCAAAGTTGAAAATTCAATTGACAATTTTCTTAAATTTTCAACTGTTCACAATTCAAGAAAATTGAGAATTCAACTGCTGAAAATCGAAAACTCAACTGTTGAAAATTAAATTGTCAATTTTTTAAAAGCTTTAACAGTTAAAAATGCAACTGTTGAAAATTCCATTTTCATTCATTTTCATCAGTTGAAAATGCAAGAAATTTTTGAATTCAAGAAATCTGTAAATTAAATTTTGAACAGTTTAATTTTCAGTTGTTCAAAAATCAAGAAAATAAAGGAAAATGAGAAATTAAATTTTCTGTAAAAAACTATAAATATGGTTGAATTTTGCAATATTGAATTATAAATACTTCTTCATGAAAATAAATTCTAAATAAAATATTGAGACATAATTGTAAAAAATAGACAAACATGAGGAAAAACAATATTTAAAGAAAAAAAGTTTTTGTTTTGAAAATAATCTGTAGATAAAAATTATTGCTTTTTTTGAATTGGCAAATTGTTTAAATTATTAATTATTTTCAATTTTCAACTGTTAAATATTCAAGAAAATTTAAAAGACAACTGGTTCATGCATGCTAGGCATGCATGAAAGGTACGCGCGTGAATTGATAACTATAGTGAAAATGGTGATAAGGTGAAAAACGAAGCTGACCATTTGAATAAATTATGCTTTTTATCTAACTTTGGTTTTTTTACTGATTTCAAATCATTCAATACTCCAATCCACATCTGGTAATTTTACAACTAAATAAAAATTTTTATCATCTCTCAAGGAGATGAACATGGTCCTTCGAGCCGGATGGATTGGAATAAGAATTATATTCAAAAAACGCTTAAAGGCTATGAAAAATACACAAACGTCTATTCTTCGGTCGTATAGTGGTAAAAAGAATTCGTCTTTTATTGAAGACTCTAGTGATTTCAAGATTCTCTAACAGAAGAAAAGACTGAAGTAGCATAATATCCGGCGAAAACTGTCATAGCCATTTCGAAATAACAAAAAAGCTTAAAAATAAGATTTCAAACGTTCTCTACTTCAGTGATGTACACCAATGGATCCACATTGTCTCTCTCTCTTATCTATGGATTGATGTCTTCTTTTCTCTTGTTATCATCCTCTACATCAACCGCAGGTGAACAAAAAAAAATACGATAAGACCATATCGGTATAAACTTTTCTCTCTTGCTGAAGTGAATGTTTTTGCTTTAAATCATAAAAATCGCACTTGAGACTAACTATTGTTTCAGTTCCTGAAAGACTATTGATTTTATTTCATCCTTTCGGAAGACATACTTGAGACATTGATTTATTTTAAAGACATTTATTCCGCCAAGTAAAATTTTCTATGAAAATTATCGGTCATCAAGTGACAAGTTTAAAGTGGCATTGTGTAACCACATTGTTTGAATTAACTCTTTCTAATTTTCTGTATTGATTTCTAATCAAGATGGATTCTTTTACCGCAGAATAGATGTCTCTCCTTGAGAAAATAACAAGAGAACTGAATGTTCGATTTTCTGTCCCAGCCAGCGCTTCTCAGGTTGATAAAACACAGGTAATTTACTATGTAAATAACGAATTTCTTTCAGCCGAGAAATAATTTCTTAAAGATCTAGGCAAGTTGTTTTTCATGGGTATGGAATTAAATTACCAGATATTCAAATACCTCAGTCTTCCGGTGATTATTTAGAATGGCCCAATTTCAGGGATTCATTTGAATCTGCGATTCATAACAAACCAAGAGTACCTTTTGTGCATAAATTATATTATTTGAAAACTGAGCTTACAGGAGAAGCATTGCAATTAATTAAAAATATCACTTCCAAAGATGAAAACTGTGAGGGAGCCTGGAATACAATAAAATCGCGTTGCGATAATGAAAGAGCTTTAATAATTTCATATCTTCATTCGTTTCTCTCTCTACCGAATGCAAACGATATTCTGAAGGATCTTAAAATTTTGCGAGATACGATCAACGAAGCGCCTATGGCACTTAAAAATTTAGGATGCCTTACTAATAATGAGGATTACTTTTTAGTTTATTCTCTTATAAATAAATTGCATAAAAATTCTGTAGCAAAGTGGGAGGAAACTCTTTCCAATAGTACAACCTATAAAGCTTATAATTATTTTATTATATTTCTTGATACTAGAGTTCGTACTTTAGAAGCTCTTAATATGTCAAAATCTGATTAGAATAATGCGGATTCTTCAGAAGATCTTCTGCTCAATCACATAGTACCTCTGATTCCAGGACTGCCACATTGTCACTTAAGACACTTTTTTTCAAGTCACTTTTTAGTCACTTTTTTAAGAAACAGTCACTTTGATGATAAAATGTGCATCAACAGTGTCAAACGATTCTTCTTCTTTTGTGATGACAAAATTTCCAAGTACCATTCAAATCTACAGCGTTCGTGATCAAACAACAATAGCGGAGTTCATATGGACTTTGAAGTGTATTGCTGCTGATTTCAGTGCTGCTTCGTTTGCTGATTTGAAAAATATTTTCCAGTCTATGTTCGGCGTGAATCAAATCACCGAGAATTTTACTCTTGGCCGCACCAAGGCCACTTACCTCTTGAATCATGCCGTGGCCCCCTATGTTAGGTTTGTCCAACATAAAGACATGGAAGACTCGTTTTTTAGTCTTTTATATGACGAAACGACCACTGTGAGATATTGGTCCAAAGAGAAGCATGGTATCGTTTTTCAGCATTTGGAAACCTTTTTCATTAGCAGTGCTACAAGTGTCATCATTCTGGAGAAGTTGAACGAAGCTATGGACCACGCTAATTTATCTACATCTAATCATCCGATGTTAGGTAGCGACGGCCTAAATTTAAGTAAAGGAGTTTTCAGGATGATGAACAACCAACTAATTCAAATGAGGAAGAAATGTTTAATTGACCTTGGTACTTGCAACATACACGTTTGTCATAATGCGTTCCTCAGTGGAATGGATAGACTGGGAGAGGAAGCATCTTCTTTGCTTTATTTGTTGCATGATTATTTTCACGGTTGGCCTACTAGATGGGAAGATTTTTTCAGCATTTAAGAGAAATTTAATGTTTCACTACTACATTTCATCGAGCACGCGTCTTCGCGTTGGCTTACAATTCAAGCTGAAATGATGTTTGTTGTTTCAAGTTCCAAGGTACTGACGAATGTTACAAAGATGTTTCAAAAAGAGCAGCCACTCATTCACTTGCTGCATTCACAGCTGACGAATGTAGTGAAAATCTTGATTGGTAGGTCTTGTAAGAAAGAAGATCTGCCTTATGACAAAGTATTCGATAGCAGTAATCTTCTCTAAACTAAAAATGTTGTTCTCCCGCAAGACTGCTTGGATGAATTGTCAACGGTGGCGGAACTGAAAGACTCTTTTCTTTAAAGATGCTCAGTCACATTACATCACCGTGTGCAAGCACATTTTAAACAAATCCTTCAAATCTGCCACAATTGTGCAGCCGCTAAAGCTCCCTGGACGGTGGAAACTGATGTGCTCAAGGAGGAGTGATAAACTCTGCAAGGAGAGAAAATCTTGCATATTGAAGGTGAGAGAATCGAAGAATATTGGACTCGTACATTTGATTTGAAAAATCGTATGGAAGCTAAGAAGTACCCGACTGTGAGTAAAGTTGTGAAAGCCTTCCTTACTCTGTCTCATGGATACGCCGATCTTGAGAGAGGGCTTTCAGTTTCTGGTCGTATCCTTACGGATGACAGGGCGTCTATGAGCGAAAGAACGTTGAATTCAATCCTCCCAGTCAGATATGTGCTTAAGCAGTATACAAATTTGCCTCACACTGTGCCTTTTACTAAGAAGCTTCTTGAATCTGCAATGTGCGCTCGTAACAGCTATGAAAATTTTTTACAGGCAGAAAGGAAAAAGAAAGAGGAAGCTGAGGTATCTAGGTGTAAAGAAGAACAAATGAAGAAAGATGAAGAAGAAAAACTGCGCAAAATATCTGAAAGCAGGAAGAAATTGCACTCTGAAGAAGAAAAGCTTGCTATTTTGAGAAAAGAACGAAAATTAAAACATTCTAACAAGCTCTTAGAAGAAGCTAACATCAGATTGAAAAAGGCTCTGGAAAAACTAGACTTTTAGAAAGCACACTGTACCAAAGCGCAAGGTAATTGCTCGAGAACATAAGCT
The DNA here is from genome assembly GCA_932195095.1 of Andricus curvator. NCBI lineage: Eukaryota > Metazoa > Arthropoda > Insecta > Hymenoptera > Cynipidae > Andricus > Andricus curvator. Next base: position 18,035 of record CAKNYM010038154.1, on the reverse strand, counting down.
TTGCTTCAGATGCTTGAGATATAGCCATAAAAATAGAGAACGTTAAAGTAAAATCTCTTGTTTTCAATGTAAAAACCCTCATCAAACTTTAATCCATATCAAACAATCTTCTCCAAATTCCTCAGAACAATATTTTAGTCAAGTAAATTCAAATATAGATCAGTCATCATCTTCAAATAAAGTTCTCTCTAGCAGTAGTGTCAATAAGAGGGCACAAGAACCTACCAATAAATATTACTTGTAATGTTGTGTCTACTGATTCTGAGAATAATTTAAGATGTTTTCAGAGTACCAAACATTACTAGGTACCACTAAAATTAGGATTCGCATTAACAATGGAAGGGAAATTATTGTATCTCAAGCGTTTTCCTATGAATACTAGGGCAACTGCCTCTGCGAATTTTCTAAATGGAGTGTCCAAATCTCGAGTCAATCCATTTAAATCACCAAAAATGATCAAAATCAAACCTACCCTTTTTCAGCATCTGTTCTATCAAAACTAATTAATTATAACCCGCCAAAGTCTGAAACAAAATCTGATTGGAATCACCATCGTGATCTAGATTGCGCAGATTTCACTCCTTTGAGTAGCGAACAAATTGATTTGATTGCAGGTGCTGATTATTATGGCTCGTTTCTGTTGTCAGGCTTGTGTAAAGGACCTCTTGGTTTTCTTACAGCACAACATACAGTGTTTGGATGGATTCTTCCGGGTCCAATTTCTGAAAATAATACTCAGAATCAATCTAATAATCAAATGAATCGCATTTCCACTGGATAATATTTGAGTTTTGTTTCAAAAAAGTTTTGGGAACTTAAAAAAGTTTCTCAACAATTAATGTTGGCAGACCAAGAACAACGCTGCGAAGATCATTTTATGAAAACACATTGGTGCACAAAAGACGGCCGTTATGTAGTTCATCTTCCGCCTAAAGAGGAATCTTTCGATTCTCTATGGAAATCTCTACCTCGAGCTTTATCTTTGCTCTACGGTGAAGGTCGTTTAAATAAAAATACAGACTTAGCGAAAAGGTATGAAGCTTTTCTTAAAGAATATGAAAATTTGGGTTATATGCGTCAAATATCAAATTCAGTTAAAACAAATGTTTTGAGTTGCCCCCTGTTTATTTGCCTCATCACCCAGTTATACACAAATCAAGCACTTCCACCCCAGTAACAATAGTCTTCAATACCTCTAGTCCTACTTCTTTAGGTAAATCATTAAATGACCTTCTCTCAGTAGGTCCTCCACTTTACAATGACCTTCCGGCCATCATCCTTCGAGGGAGAAATTATAAGTTTGGTCTGACTGCTGATATTCTTGAAATGTTCAGACAGATTTTGGCAGTTGAAGGAGAACCCATAGAGTAGCGTATGGATGCTGACAATGCAAGGTCGTGTTCACAATTATTTGGAGTTCTGAATCAGATTTCGAAGGTTGGCTTTGACGAGCCTTCCCATCAAGCTATACTGCCTACCCCTATACAGGTTATCTCCGATTCGATGGTGCGACCTGCCCTCGCCTTGCTTCTGGTTACTCAGTCAACCTCGGGATTGGCGAATAGTTCAGCTTACTCAGGCGACTTCTCTTGTATTCCCTAAAATTACAGACACTGATATTGAAATGGGTTACCCCGAAGACTTTCTGAAATGGAATAGGGCCAACTATATCCGGAGTCGGCATCACCTTCCTATATGGTCTATAGGCATAACCCGCTCAAACTGTCTGGATGGATCGACAGGATGGGCTTGTGGTTGGTGGGATTTTTATTTCTGTCAGGAATGAGTTTTCGGTTGTCGGAATTGATCTGGAGGGTCCCTGGTCTGAGGCTGTTGACGTGGTTGGGATCATTTTGTCCTCCTCACTGGGTAAAGTTGCGGTTACTGCAGTGTATTCACCTACTGAGACGAGGGTTAAATATGACACTTGGTTGAGCCTGATTAACTGCATTGGGGAGCATGGAAGATTTTTTCTGTGCGACGATTCTAATGTACATCCTATCTCTGAACGCTAATTTCATTGGTAAAGAGCTATGCGCGGCCATATATGATGCTGGACTAGTCCCTCTTAATGATTTCGAGACCACTCTCCTGCCTCTTTTGGTTGCCTTTCCAATAACCTTAATTTGGTTTTTTGTTCACCTGCAGTGATTCCAATTGCCTCGGTCAATGTGGGGAGTACTTCATACTTTTCGGACTACGTTTCTGTTTTTTCTAGATTTAATGCGACTCATTTTCTCGCGAAGTCCAAGTCTAACAGATTCAATAATCAGTCTCTTGATGGTACCTATTTGATAGATAGATAAAAGAACTGGTCCTGGCTTTATCGGAGGCCCTGTTAGAGGGTGAGAGTCCAGTTCTAGTCTATTAAAGTTCATCAACATAGTCTTTCAGTCTCTGGAAGCTAACGGAGCTTTTCGTGCCTCCTTCGGGGGGATTGACAAGAAGGGGCAACACCTGTGGTGAAGCAAGGAGTGTTAGATGGCTTAGGGGAGAAGGAGTCAGGTCAGAAAAAGATTTCTGGTACACCAGACGTGAGAACTAGAGGCGGCTTATAGGTTAGTAGATAAGGAGGTGAAAAGATTCATCCGAGAGGTAAAATACCAAGCTTTTCGAATGTTCTGCGAGTTCCTTAACCCTGCTAGTGGCCTGACCAAGATCTGGCGCACGATTAAGTCCCTTTCCGCTCACTCTAAGTCTCCTCACACTGATGTGATCATGGATCCGGTCTCTCCAATATTTAAAGAATAATTACGGGAGGAGTTGGTGTGCCCTGGCATTCTTTCAGTTGAGGTTGAACCGGTTCAAGACGTCGATGAGACAGCTCAAATAAACCAAGACTTCTCCTGGGAGGAGTTCTTGGCAGCGCTCTCAGCGTGCAAGGTCAAGTCGGCATCTGGGATGGATGGGGTATAAGACAGATCAAATAAACCAAGATTTCTCCTGGGAGGAGTTCTCCGCAGCGCTCTCAGCGTGCAAGGTCAAGTCGGCATCTAGGATGAATAGGATCGCGTACGAGTTAATTAGAGGATTTTCTGACAAGTTGCTGCAGTTTCTCCACGAGCTTTTCAATCTTATTTTCAAGGAGTCTTCACTTCCCGGAGATGTGACGAGATACCTTGGTCCACTTCATTCCCAAAGCGCAGGGTACAGGTTTCCGCCCGATCTCCTTAACATTGGCGGTCTATAAACTCTTTAGGAGGTCATTACAGAAAAGGCTGGAGTATCTTGCAGAATATAACGGCTGGCTTCCGGACTTCCAGTATGGGTTCAGAAAGGGGTTATCCTCGATGTTACGGGTAGGCTACTTGACGTTGTCTTGTTTCTCAACAGCAAGAGGAAACTACTTTGCGTCAAACAGCAGCGACCAGAGTGTTCGGACTTGCGTTGAGGCTCTTGGGGAACCAACTCCCGGTTGGTTGAGGGTTAGGGTCGCTATGTTTGCGTACGTTGAACTGATTTATGACACCACGGAATACATTCACGAGGTTCGGTCCTTGCTAATCCGGGCTGTTAAATTCCTCACTTCTTGGCTGGGAAGACTGGGGCTGTCTATCTCGATGCCCAAATGCCAACTATGCCTCTTTACGAGGGCTCTGGTTGAAATAGAGGTGATTTCCCTAAGTTTTGGTGATGTCAATCCCTGCCACACCACTCTTAAATATCGGGGTGTCTTACTTGACAGGCGCATGACCTGGGTTCGGGCATATTGAGAGTATCGCGGCTAAAGGATCCGGAGCAATTAACATCATGTGGGTTTTCGCCAGAGTTACCTGGGGAGTGTCTCCTTCCTTGCTTCTCACAATGCATAAGGGGTTGATTAGGGCGTGTCTGGAGTGGGGAGCTCCCATTTTTTCCGAGCAAGCTAAACAACATTAAACATACTTGACCGTGTTCAGAATGCCTCTCACCACTCCACGCCCATTTATATTCTACTATCGGAAGCTGGAGAGTTTCCATTGTCTCTGCGAAGATCGCTCCTGGCGAACAGGTTTATACTGAGAAACTTCTGCTGGAGTGGCAATCCTCTCGTTGACAAACTGAAGACATTGGCAAGGCTTGCAAAGAGTAAGGGATATAGGGTGCGCAAGAGATTTAGGGTGCGCCCGGAAAGCTGTGGCTTGCTGAACGCCTATAACTCTGCGGCAACCTTTACCTTCTCTACTTGCGCTACCCGGAGGCATTATGAATTTTTACCGATGGATTGTTGAATCTTCGGCTTGGCTTTGGCTGCGATTTTTTCATCCCCGCTAGCGAATGGTCTCAGCTTTGGTGCACGATTAAGAAATTTCGCATCTCCTCATACGGCTTCAATAAGTATTAGGGTCAGACTGTTCGACTCTTCAGGTCACTCTCTGGCTGGACTTATGTGAAATCAGGCGGCTTTGGCTGGATGTTTCGCGTTCTCCACACATTTTGCTTGAGTTCGTTCGCATTTGGGTATTGTCGAGAATGAAGCCGTGGACGAAGTTGCGATGTCGGTTTCTAAACTCTAGCTTACCATCTTAAGTGGAATCCTAGTCAGTGAATTGCGTTCTTTTTGTCAACGGAACTTTGAGACCTGGGCTCTCTTGTGCTGGTCTCATGGAAAGACAAGTGGTTGTTGTGCCGATTACTTTTTCCATGTGAATGTTAAGACTCCAAGGCTGTGGTTTCAGGACATCACTCTCCCGAGGCTCCGTATAGGGTGGAATCCACCAGTGAGTTGTAACTATGGCGTCGAGCTTGGAAATCTTGCTCATCTTCTCTATTAGTATCCTCGGATCTCTCCCGGCAGGTTTGCGTTCTTCCGATTCATTAATCTGAATTTCCCGGACCTGCTGTCAGAAGAGCTTTTCGATATCAGGGAAATAATTTTCAATCTCACTGCAGAATCAGTGGGCGAGCTGGGGCGCTTTTCTGGGGAGTGTTCTAGCCTGGTCGTTTAATCTTAATTTCAATATGAATTTCGTCCTGCGTGGCTGGGCCCTCCTTCCTTTTCTATCCCACGTGAGTACTGATTGGATGAGAATACTACCTACAGTGGATGACTCGGAATCTGGTTAAACCTACCTCAATAAGAAATCTTCTCTGGAATGGACAGTTGCTGAGGAGTTCTTGGGACTTCAGAGACCACACTTCTTTGTCAATTAGAGGCGAGCCTTAATTATCGACCCTTATCAGCTATTTCAGATTATCATGATAACTTAAGATATTCAACTCCGGGTCATTTTCTCACAGGCACACCTTTGCTTTCAATACCAGAACAATCAGTTCTTGATTTAACCGAAAATCGTCTGTCTTTATGGCAGTGCAATATTTTTATGAGATCCTGTGGTGAAGGTGGCCCCTAGAATATTTTCAGGGCTCGAAAAATAGATACAAGTGGCAAAAGCCTACCTCGTACATTCGAACATTCGTGAGCTATAGTTCTTTTAACACATATTCAAAGTTTTCTACTTGTGAAGCTGAAGCTTCATCCGATCTTTCCTACACATCAGGTCCTTCAGTACCTCATGTAGGCTCTGTCCACTATATCGACGATAACGTTGCAGTCTTAAATTTGCATAAGTGGTTTCTAAAAGATTGTATAAGTGGTAAGCTACCGACCTCTATTTTCAAGAAAAAGTTAGGGAATGGTGAGATTGTGCTTGGAGGCTGATTGGTGTGAAGAAGGGAAAAGGAAGACCTTTATCTTTCACCTTGCAGAATTTACAGCAAACTTTCGGAAGCTCAAGAATCAGCTTTGGCATCACCTAAGGGCTATTTCGCTGCACGAAAGTGGAAGAAGCTACAAGGCAAAATTCCTGAATATGAGAATATTGTCTCGCACAGAAATTGTTATATGCAGTAGAAAGCAGAACAGAGGAAATTAAAAGCAGAAACTTCGTTAAGTGCCTTGTTGTTTAGGTCCACACGAGACGACGTAGAAGTGTGGAAAGAAATCCTAAGGCGTCTTCTTGATAGAACCATGTTTCTTGCTGAAAGAGGTTTGACTTACCGTGGGGACAGGAACAGAATTGGAGACCCTTCGAATGGTAACTTCCTTGGAATCCTTAAACTTCTACAAAAATTTGACCCGCTTCTGAATGTCCATCTACGAAAAGTTCGCCACTCTGAAGAAACCGGGAAAAGATCACAGGTGCATTACTTGTCAATAGATATTCAGAATGAGTTTATGGTTGTTTGTGCAAATGTAGTGATAAATTCTATTCTTCAAGAAAGCGAGAAAGCAAAGTATTATACACTAATTGTGGATGCAACTCCAGATTCCGCTCACGTTGAACAAACTGCATTTTTAATTATAGCTATGTCAATTTCACCAATGAAGATAAAGGAACCTATAACGTCGAAGAACGTCTATTGGCCTTTTCTGAATGTACTCAAAAATGGGGGAAGCCATTGCCCAGCTTATAATGTAAAAACTGGAAGCATTCAAAATTTCTTTGGCAGATGGTCGAGGGCAAGGATATGACAACGGCAGCAATATGAAAGGTGCCTACAACCTCAGCGAAGTACAAGCAGCTGAGAATTGTTTTGCTGCCCTCATATTTTTTGGCGTCATAGCAAAATTGTACACAACATTTAGTTCCAATCCACAGAGATGGGGAATACTAAAGTAGGAAATTGACTGCTGATCGGCCAGGATTGATGCCGTGAAAGCCCTTGCTGCTCATCTTCCAGGAGTGACAAAAGCACTGAATAAGGTGTCATTATTGAATTTGACAGCAGAATCTCCTGGTGATGCCAATGGACTCAAAACGTATATACTCACCTTAATTATTGGTTTACTTATGGCATCGATTCGGGTGAAAGTTGTAAAAACCATTGACATTGTCAACAAAGTAATTCAGACTCGAGGATCAACGCTTGATGCCACCTGTAGAAATTGCAAGAGCTTAATTGCAGAGCTGGAGAGCTCTTTGCGCGAGATGTCAGGTGTGCAATCAAATAAAATAGAGAAATATTTAGCTTTTCTTATTTTATCTTTGATCAATTTTGAAACTCAATACCCAATAATTCAATTACCTAGTTTTGTATTTTTGGAGAAAAATAAGATACAGAACCTTTTTTATGATTGTCAATGCTGACTATCAAAGTTGGATTATAATGGCTGGCAAATTCGATTAAATTTAAAAATATACCTGCTTGAGGATTTCCAATTTGTTCAACTGATCCTCTAAAATTGAAGCACAAAATAAAATAGCGTCAACAATTACTTTTAAAATTTCACGCCACTTCTTTTTTTCTTCCTCAAATTGACTGACTACGTAATCATCAATAAGGACATTATTTTTAATATTTTTTTCAAGAAGCTTCCAGTTAACATAATTGTCACGATGGCAATGGAATTTTCATGATCTGGTAATGTGGGACTCAAATGTTTCCAGTCATTAAATCCCTCCGCCGAATTCGCTAAATGCTTTGAAACGAATTCCTGAAAATGCCTGAAAAGAATCAAAAATATCCTGGTGTCAACCATGTCTCAGCTATAAAAGTTTATCTTTAAGAGCAAAGTAAGTTCACTGTATGATACATCTAGTGATAGTATTTTAAATAATTTGTGAATATTTTTCTGTCGATGCTTTAAATGGCAACTAGGCTTCGGCAATTAAAACTTTTTATGAAAAAGCGTATAGTAAAGGAACGGAAGAGTAAAAAGCCCGGAACGGCTCTCGGCGGCCCTGTCCACATCCGGCAATTTTACAACTAAATATAACTATTTATCATCTCTCAAAGAGATGAACACAACGTTGAAAATTAAATTTTCTTAAATTTTCAATTTTTTCATTTTTAACTGTTGAAAAATTCAAGAAATTTTTAAATTGAAGAAAATTGAAAATGCAATTTTATGCACAAAAAAAATACATATGGTTGGATTTTGCGATATAAACATTATGAATACTTCTTTATCAAAGTAAATCCTAAATTAAATATTGAGAAGTAATTTTCAAAAAATAGACAAACCTGAGGAAAAATAATATTTAAAGAAAAAAGTTTTCGGTTTGAAAATTATTTATAGAGAAATTTTTTTGTAATTGTAAAGTTTCTTTAATTTTTAACAGTTCAATGCTCAGCTTTTGAAATTTAAAGAAAATTGAAAATTCAACCATTGAAGATTCAATTTTCTGTAAAAAACTGTAATGGTTGTATTTTTCGATATTAAGATTATAAATGTTTCTTTATAAAAGTTAATCCTAAATAAAATATTAAGAAATAATTTTTTTTTTAAATAGACAAACTTGAGGAAAAATATTATTTAGTGAAAAAAAGTTTTCGTTTGGAAAATAACATGTAAACAGAATTTTTTTTTTAAATTGTCAATATGTTTAATTATCTATTTTCTTCAATTTTGAACCGTTCATTTTTCAACATTTAAAAATTGAAGAAAATTGAAAACTCAATATTCTGTAGAAAAAATAAATATGGTTGAATGTTGCGATATGAAAATCATAAATACTTCTTTATGAAAGTATATCCTAAATTTGTTGAAAATTGAAGAAAATTCAAATGTTGAAAATTTAATTTTCTGTAAAAAAACTGCAATGGTTGAATTTTGCGATATTAAAATTATAAAGACTTGTTTATAAAAGTAAATCCTGAATAAAATATTGAGAAATAATTTTTAAGAAATATACCAAAATTAGGAAAAACAATAATAAAAAGAAAAAAGTTTTCGTCTTGAAAACAATTACTACGCAAAAATTCTTTTTTTTTTAATTAGTTATTTTCTTCTGTTTTTAAGAGTTAAATTATAAACTGTTGAGAATGAAAGAAAATCGAAAACTCAATTGCTGAAAATTTTAAAAAGTTGAAAATTCAATTTTCTGCTAAAAAACTGCATATGGTTTGAATTTTGCGATATTGAAATTATAAAAACTTCTTTATAAAAGTAAATCCTCAATAAAATATTGAGAAATTACTTTTACAAATTATAAAAACATGAGGAAAAATATTATTTGAGGAAAACAGTTTGCGTTTTGGAAATTATCTATTAACAAAAATGCTTTTTTTTTAATTGTCAATTTTCTTCAATTTTCATTGTTCTTCAATTTTGAACAGTTAAAAATTCAACTGCTAAAAATTTAATTTTCAATCATCTTCCATTTTTAACTGCTGAAAATAATTTATAGACAAA
>CAKNYM010038153.1:0-10757 GCA_932195095.1 Andricus curvator | reverse complement strand
TTGTACAGAAAATTCGTCTTTTGGCTTGAAGGTTCGACGATTTGGATAAATTTTTTTTCTTTCATGACTGAAAAATCTTTATTTGTTGAAATGTCATCTGCTTGGTTTTAAAATTCATTTTTTTGGATGAAATTTAATTATTTTTTTGCTTGAAATATCAACTATTACACTTTTTTCTTCCAAATTCATCTTTTTAGGTGGAGAATTCAATTATTTTGTTGAAAACTCAAGTTTTTGCTTCCTCATAGAGGAAGCTTTGTAATGGTAACATTTTCAAATAATATAATGTTCTAAGCAATTGTTTGGCTCTGTGTGTGGATGTGTGTGTGTGTGTGTATGTGGATGTCACGGTTTTTTGTGAACACGATAACTAGAAAACGGTTGCAGATAAATTGATGAAATTTGGAGGGCTTATTTTCCTCACTAATATCTTAAAACTGACCTAAAGATTTCTAAAAATATTTATTCCATTTTTTTAGCACTGAATAATTTTTTAAAAATCGGTTTTTTATAGTAAAACTTTTTTCATTAGCATAATTCAAAGTTGATGCAAGAATATAAAAGATTCCTTGATTCGAGACGAATCGATTTACCTATAATATTGATACATTTTTTTGAAGAGTAGGGAAGTTATGGTAATTTATATATTTTTTAAATCGTTTTTTATAGTAAAAATTTTCTCATTCTCATAATTTAAGTTAATGCGAGAATAGAAAAGTTGTGTTGATTCAAGACGAATCGATTGGCCCATAGCATTTATACATTTTATTGAAGAGTAAGGAAGCTATGGTAATGCATAATATTTGAAAAATCGGTTTTTTATAATAAAATTTTTTTCATTAGCATAATTCAAAGTTGATGCAAGAATATAAAAGATTCCTTGGCTCGAGACGAATCGATTGACCTATAATATTAATACATTTTATTAAAGGGTAGGGAAGTTATCTTCATTTATATTATATATAAAATCGATTTTCATAGTAACATTTTTTTAATTCTCATAACTTAAAGTTGATGCGAGAATAGAAAAGTTGTGTTGATTCAAGACGAATCGATTGACCTATAATATTAATACATTTTATTAAAGAGTAGGGAGGTTATGGTAATTTATATATTTTGAAAACCGGTTTTTTATAGTAAAACTTTTTTCATTATCATAATTTAAAGTTGATGCAAGAACAGAAAAGATTCCTTGATCGAGGAAAATCGATTTATCTATAATATTAATACACTTTATTGAAGATTAAGGAAGTTATGGCTCATTTATAATATTTGAGTCATCTGCTTCAAACAGAAAAACTTTTTTGATCGACATAATTCAAAGTTGACGCCTGAATAGAAAAGACTCTTTGATCATAAATTTTTAAATAGAGTAATTCTGACAATTTTTGTAAAGAAATCATAAAGCTGGGAAAGGGATAGGGTGCGACAGAACTTTTCCCTTCCCTTTTCCAGCTCGAAAAATTATCATTTTGAATACAAAATTTGATTTGTCTGATTTGTCGCTGTGTTAAAAAATTTGTTGTATTTTTCTGCATTTTTTGAACGGCCCCTATATATATGAGGTGTCAAAAAATGGTGTCTTCAAAGTATATATCATTCGACGCAGAATTTCACGAAACGTATAAATCAATAGCGTCTCAGAAAAGTATTTTTGGTGCCTTTTTTGAAAATCTTAAGGATCAGTTATATCTCTGGCTGGTCTGAAAGATCTAAATTCTAAAATTCAAACAAGAAACCTAAAACTTGATGCAGGAAAGTGTCCTTGAAATTTTCACTCAATAGCTTTTGTTAGCATTAGTAAATTTCCCGAGTACCCCATCCTTTAAAGTTAACGATTAAACCTGCAGATGTAAAGAAAAGGGGCGCACTCGAATTGCGCCAGTGGTCAACCACCCTGCCAAACCGAAACCTGAACTGCGCCAGTCGGTAAAGGGTCTAAAAGTAGGTAGTTTTCAGCTAGCACGAACTGCGCCAGAGGGATTTTCAGGTGCTCCTCCCATGAAAACAGCACAATGAGCAAGGAATCTTGAAATACAAATACTCCTCCAATGAAAAACAATGTGTGATTTCAATTTTATTTTCTGTTTCTTTACTATATGTTCTAGCTAGAAATTAAAATTGCAATATATTTTTGTATTTTTCTGTATTAAACATATAAATATTATCAGTGGTAAGGATGAGAAAATGATGCGTAGGAGTATTGTTAAATAAAAATAGTCCTTCTCTAAAACAAAAAGAATTTCAGTTTTGTTAAAGGGCAGTGACAAAGAATGTCAGATTTCTGTACATTATAAAACTATTCTTGAAGACCCAATAGTTGAATTTTTAACCCAAAAGATGAATGTTTAACCAAGAAGATTAAATGTCTACCACAAAAGACAAAGTTTCAACAAATACAGAAAATGTTAACTGAAGAAGATAAATATTTGAATCGAGTGAAGTTTGTCATATTACAGGATCAACGCATAAAGTGAAGCTGAAATTTTTAATAGAACTAGCAAAAATCAACCGTTTGTGGTAAGTTTTGTTTTTCAAAACTATTATTTAAATCAAATGTCACATCATAGATTTTGAATTTTTCAGTTTCATCATACACATAAATACCTTGAAACTATATTTTTTATGTTTTTTAAATGTTAAAAAATCTTAAAAGTACAGTGTTAGATAATTCCAACGTTGTTGGCTTTAGGATCAGGTGAATTGAAGCTAATTAAGTTGTTTCGAACGTTTCGGCACACAATGGTGGCCCTCATCAGTGAGTTTTATTCAATCTATGAGAAGTACATAATGCCTTGCAGGTATGCAGTTTTACAATTGGAAGTTTTATTCATTGGTTAATATCTCAGCTGTGAAATTATAAAAATTATTTAATTAAAATTTTTTATTTTATATAATTTCATTGATAAGTATTGATAAATATTGCAGTAAAATTCAAACATGATTTTATTTTAACGAAGTACAATTGATGAAAAAACAATGACAATGTAGTAGAAAACATTTTTTCCCCAAATCTTTAAAACACTTTGTTTTAAATTTGTCAGAATACATTGCAATCTAAAAAATACTTTTCAAAAATATTTTTTTCCAGTGACGTATATATTTTATTTATATTTTTTGTTATTTTTGTAACAGTAGACTTATACCTAGCGATTATTATAATGAGAAAAATATTCAAGTAAGCGGTACTAAAGCAATATTCTTCCGATTATCTAAAGAAGTAACAAAAGGTTTCTGGAGAATTTCCTATAGAGCAATTTCATATTAAATCATCATATCATATATCATATCATATATAAATTATGTCATTATTAATATTATTATACAAATATGTAAATAATATCAATATAAAAACATTGTTATTATTAATTAATTTGGTGCCGATTGATGAAATCGTTTAACTCAAGCGTTAACAAAATATTCTTCAAAAAGATATTATTTTCATAGTTTTAATATTTCCGTATATATGTCAATTTTTTATCTTTTTGGAGGTCTTTCCAATTTTGTCCAACATTTTGATTAAAGTTCTGTAGGCGATAGCTCATGTATAATATGCACCCTTGTTTTCAAAAAACAACTTTAGAACGTACTTGAGGTCGAGGGTTTCCTCTGCTGGTAAAAATACATTGGAAAAATTTCGATAATATTACGAAAGGGAAATAGCAGGATTCTTAATCGAAATTTAAACTTATTAGGGCGAATAAAATATCGTTGGAGTCGCCAAAAATCGTAGATTTTGAATATAATATTTCTAAATTACTAATTGCATAATTAAGAAAATTCATATCTCGTATTTTATGTATCATCACGTACAAAGGACAGGGTCAATTTATTTCAATATTATCCTGGAAAAAGTAGGAGGAGCACCCATTAGTCGGATATGTATTGTATTTTGACCACCGGCGCAGTTCAGTCAGCGAAAGAAGAGGGCCCTCGGGCAAGTAGGTAAAACTCTGACCACTGGCGCAGTTCGTGTGCACCGAAGAAAAGCAGGTATACATTTCGGGCGAGAGGGCGGGGCACTTCTGATACTCTTGTTAGAAATTAGAACCCATTGATTTTGTTATTTTTCCATAAATATTTTCTATTTCTTCAACACGTCATATATACCTATAATTCTTTGAATTTTTATAACTTCAAAAGCAAATTTTTATCTAGCATAATAACGTACATAATAAGGTATAATAAGACAATATGAATTTCGAATTGAATTCTCTGTTATATTAGTTTACAATTTATAATTTAAGTTAAATTAAAATTTTTTCAAAAATTGGTTCTCTGATCGTTATAATTAAATAAATACTTAGCTATTAATTGGTCAAATATATTTAATAAATCATTGTAAAGTAATGACGTGAAGGACTGAAATTGTACACCCTCTGAACGATACAGACAGAAAATTAAAAGAGTAATAACCATTGAAAAACTAAACATATCAATGAATTTCGTATTGACAAAGAGAATAAAAAAATTTTTGTGTAAAAGGCTGTCAAACAGAGGTTAAACATTTTTTAAACTCATATATATGTAAATATTTTCTTGAAAATCAGTTTTTTAGCTAAAAAATTAATTTTTTGAACTGAAAATTTAGCTATTTCATTTGTGGTGAAAATTTATCTTTCTTAGTTGAAAATTCATCTCTTTGTTTGAAAACTTAACTATTATGTTGAAAATTAGTTTTTCTACTGGATAAAATTTTAGTTTTTTAAATTAAAAATGTAACTATTCCATTTTTCATTAAAAATGTAACTTCTTTAATTGAAAATGCAACTACTTGGGTGAAAATTCATGTCTTTTGGAAAAATTCGCCTTTTTTGGTACAAAAGTCATCTCCTTCCTTGAAAATGCGTAATTTTAGTTAAAAATTCATCTCTTAGGTTGAATATTTTACTATTTTGTTGCCAATTCGTGTGCGTGTGGGGGGGGGGGGGGCCGAAAAATGAATTTTTTAAATTTAAAATGTAACTATTCCCTTTTTATTAAAAATATATCTTTTCTATATTTTTGTTGTTATGGTTTTGACCAGATAAATTGTATTAAATAATTTGTTGTTGGCTGTTTTTTGTCTACTGGTCTAAAATCAATATTTTGAATATTGATTTTAGACCAGTAGACAAAAAACAATCAACATCAAATTATTTTATATCTTTTTAGGTTGAAAATTCAACTATTTGATTGAAAAGAAATCTAGCTTGTCGAAAATGAAACAATGTTGCTTAAAAGTATCCTTTTTTGCTTAAAATTCAACTGTTTTTGTGGAAAATTGTTTTTTTGTTGTTGTTTTTGAGACTTCAACTATTTTGTTGAATATTCGTCTTTTTGGTTGAGTTCAACTATTTTCTATTTAAAATTGAAATCTGTTTTGGCTGAAATATCAACTATTACATTTTTCATTGAGAATTCACCTCTTTTGGTTAAAAATTAATCTACTTTGTGAAAAATTCAATAATTTCGTAAGAAAGTCATTTTTTAAGATTCTTCATTTTAGTTTTGTTGAAAAATTATTTTTTAACTGCAAATTTAACTATGCCAGTTAAAGATTTATCATTTTAGTTGAAAGTTCATCTCCTTGGTTGAAAATTTAACTAGTTTGTTGAAAATTCCCTTGGTTAAAAGTTACTTTTTAACTGAAAATTTAACTTCTATTTTTGGTGTAAAATTGATACTTTTTAGTTAAAAATGTATTTATTTTCTTAAAAACTCATGTATTTTGTTGAAAATTCGTCTTTGTAGGTTAATTGTAAAGTGTACATAAGAAATTAGAAATTTCTTAAAATCTAAACTTTCCCAATCAAATCATATCAACTTCATGTGCAGAAAATGGAAGGACAATTTCATTGTCAATGAATGTAAAATTTCAGATATGTAAATCGTCTGCAGTTGAACAGTTTTGAGTAAGGTCGCAGTGAATCAAAAAAATTCTGCGTATTCTGTTATAAAAGTTACAAAATATTCACTACTCGGTTGTTATTTACGTTACGTTATTCAAAATAGCGAAATTCACGCTGAAATTATAATTCGTTAATTACACTGCAATTTTGAACAATATATCATGCAAATCGTCATGTCTTTTATATAATTATTCTTAAAAGTTAAACGGATCATATTAAACAAAAACCTGGCAATTATTATTTACAGTTGAATTAGAACGGAATATAATTTCATTAAACAGTGATAAATATTCATTTGTTTATTGATTGTTATTGACATCGATCGCCGGGTAACTTCGAATTGCTCTAGTGATCATGAATATTTTCAGAAAACTATATTATCTACTGAAATTCCTTTCGGCGACAGCGTCTGTTTTGCCCATTTTACTCACGACAACTGTTAAGAGGGGATGGATACTTCAGCGGGTAGAGAGGCACAGCGGGGACGGTAAGATTTTCGCCGACAGCGCCGTCTACATTTATCTTACCCTACTAATAATTCTATCCCCACTCCGCCGCCACTTGCCGCATCTAGGTGTATAATATCTTTGGCGGGGTGCGAGCAGTACTCGACGGCACATGGCGAGCCTATGCGTATGTAACCAGTGCAAACCTGTGCGGCAGGACAGTGCACATTATAGGTACAGTGAGTGACAAAACTTTCTCGATCTAACTGTAGACAGCCGCTATCAGTGCTTAGGCTTTACACGACAATTGGTTCGCCGCGTGTATCTTTCGCGTCTCCTTTCCTTCCACTTTCTTTTCTTTTTTTAATTAGTGAAAATGTTGTCTTTTTCTCAGTATATTTCTCAGCAGCAATTGCATTTTAAGAGCATTTGTAACGCAATTACTAATTTAAAAAAGCTCAGAGCAAAGACGTGAGTGCATGTTTTCAATCGCCTGATTTGTAGATGTCTTCATACTCCCAGACGGTACGGTTCGTAAACATTGTCTTATAAAAGGATTTAACTCTGAAATGTATCAGTAGAAGAGTACTTAATATATATTCGAGTCTAAGTCTAGCTATTGCTACTGTCACCTTGCGAGTCTTTCTGTGTACACTTGATTTTTTTAAACCACAAAAGTCTCCTGTATCCAACAAATGTGATCCAGTAGCATATAACTTTAAAGTTAACAGTAACTGCGTGATAGGCGGTATTGCTTTATTCCTAGAAATGGAAATAGCATTACAGTCTTCAAAATTCATATTACAACATTTTGATAAACAATTTTTTCAATTAATAAATGTTAAATACCTTTGTGTCGTGTGCATCAATGATTCTTCAATTTTATTTAGCACTTCACTAACACAAGCTTTTTTAAGCGAAGTCTCGTGAAAATCAATTTCATCGAAATGATAAAAAAAAGCTGTTTCTTTTAAAATGTCTAGGCCTTCCAAGAATAAAATTAAAAATATCTTCTTCGGCTTCATCTTCAGAGGATGTCATTACATCTTCGCAAAACTCTATAATTCACAACACTACACAATTTTAGGTTAAGGTACGACTAAGTGGCCCTAACCTGGCAATCTTGCCCGATTAGATTTAACACGAGTTAACCGATCGTTCAAAAGTGGTGGAACACGCAACTTGGTTTAAAGAAGAAATAAATTTTTAACCGAGGATTAGCTTCTTAATTGAGGATTAAATTTTTAATCCAGGTTGATGGAATAAGCCCATAAAATCGTTTTTTTTTAAGTTAAATTTTTTAAATGAGCATTTTGTAGGAAATATCAGGGCGCATATTCTTTCCTCTTGCAAAAAAGTTTTATATTTTACCGTTTCCAGAGTCCTGCACGGGCAGGGATAGGCTTGGGTTTACATTCAAAATTCAAAAATGGGCTGTCAAAGAACCCGGCCCACGACCCGCTAACTGAGCAGGGCTGAGTTAACTCGGGCCGTGCAGGACGCCGACCGTTTCTGAAAAAAAGCCAAGAAAATTGGATTTTTCAACAAATAAAATGTACTCTATTTTTTTACCTCAACTAGCTCTAAAAGACAAAGATCTGCACGTTACTAGATGGAAATTGAAGAAGTTCTCCTTCAAACTGTTGAGATGATAATGTGCCATTTCAAATTCATCGTTTTTGTCACAGAAAAAAAGTTATTCATTTTTTTTGTCAAGGAGTATCGACATAGCCCTAGAAAATTTTCATTCGCTTCGTTTATCAAGGGAATTTTGAGTAAGCCTAAACTTCCAGCAGAAGAAATGGTCATTAGGATATAATAAAGTTTTCTGAAAAGTATTACATTTTATTTCTGATATCAAACCGACCCAAACGACCGGCCGGACCAAGCTGAGACTCTAGAGTTCGCAGATCGCTCAAGCTCAATCAGCGCTAATTGAATGCTTTTATTTTTAAAACGGTTAGCTTAATTGAAGTAATACTTTTCAAAAAACTTTATTACATTCATATTCATATTTATTGAAATCTCAGAAGTTTTTACACCAATTGCGGGGTTTCTTTTTGCCCTTATATATGCATATAAGTATATTATGTGGCTACACATCACTCTTAAAATGTATAGAATCTGAGTGTAGTAATTATTTTGCTTTTACTTTCCACTTACTGCAAATTTTATTTCAACTGCGTTGAATTTACTCATTGTAGAGTTAACCCTCCGTTTGGCACATGTTACGATAACCTTCGGTTTGGCACATGTGGTCTGGCCAGACCCCTGTATATTTCCAAACAAATGTATGGAAATACTGCGTTTTTGGAGGTGTATTGAAATGCATTTATATAGTATGCAGGTATATATTTTTGGTTTTTTCTTATTCCTAGCAGTTTTCGCATATGTTTAATTATCTACTAAGGTACAAATAAAAATTTATATATATATATATATATATATATATTATTCTTATAAATGGAATTTATATGGATGAGGGAGAAGTAAGGGAATGGAGGAGAAATAAGGGAAGTGAGGGAGTAGAAAGTAAGAGAAGTAAGCGACGTAAAGAATGTTAGGGGTTGTGATGTAGAGGAGAGAGAAGTAAGATAAGTGAAGGGGTGAGAAAGTGCGTGGGTGGGATGCGTGAAGAATAAATGTAGGGGAGTTGAGGAGAGGGAAAATAGATGAGAGAAAAGTAAGGGAAAGGAGGGGTGAGAAGTAGGGTTAATGACGGGCTGGGCAGTGTGGGAATGGAATTAGTGAAAGTGAGGGTATGGGAAGTGAGTGATGTGATGGCAATGGAAGCAGGAGAAGTAAGGGTTTACTTTATAACGTTATTACGTATTACTTTATAACTATATAAAAGGCAGTTTGAATGGAAAAATAAGAGAAACTAAAAAAACGCAGTAAAATGTTCAAAATGCATTATATTCCATTAATTCCCACATAAAATATATAGGGGTTTGGCCAGGCCATATGTGCCAAACCGGAGTATATTCAAATAAATATCCTTATAATTATCCTTGTATGGCATGTATTCTTTCAATTTTTTTTAGAGGATAGCTAATGAAATTTTGGGATCAAATGATTCAGTGTGAGTATTGCACAAATTCTTTATCAATCTACATATATCCTGCGCTGGAGAATTGTAAGCATTACCTGACTTATCAATTTTAACCCTTCGAGGACAACGTGGGGTGTACGGCCACCCCAACGGAACAAAAAACGCATATTCGCTGTGTACAGGTTGCAGGAAGGCTTCCCGCTTGAGTAACTTCTCTTTCAGTATCACTTCAGCCCCTGACGCATTTTTTTTCCTTTTTTTTGTTTGATTTTAGGTATTTGGGATTGAATCCAAGTATTTCTCGAAACCCGGAAATGCGCCATTAAAAATTCAAACGCAAAAAACAGAGTGCCCAGCTAACACAGTTACTAGTCCGAATAGTCACATAATTGTAACAAGATTAAAAAAACCAGTCACTGGTGACTTCCATGCTGGTCACCCAGTGACAATATATTTCCCACTCAAAGTAGTAACAAATTACAAGCGAAGCAGGTAACATTATCCCGCCATTGTAATCACATGCTTGTAACAAAGTGATGTTTGGAAACGCAACGTGCAATGACAGCTTAACCTCAAAATATACATCGTTTCGGAATTATAATTATGAATATTTTTGCAAAAATGTTGGAAAGGAACATAATTAAACGATAAATAAGTTCCAGAAAAGGGAGATAATATGTGAACAAAGCTTTTATAAAAAAACAGATATTTATCAGCTGAACCCTTACGAAAAAGAAATTACATTATAGAGGTTAGACCCAAAATGTATATGTATAAATGAAGATCGCTGCCGGCTGTTACCGCCATGTTACTAGTCTGACAGGGAACGGTTGCAAACAAGCCTCCCTAGTAAACTACGGCGATTATGCCGTTACCTGCTAGGAGACTGAGATACAAGTAACAATTCCTCTGATAACATGTGATCATTCAGGAACCTTTCAGGATGGTAACAGGTTAGCTGGGTGGGGTGTGCAAACACCCCACGTTGCTCTATACGTCCTACGATTCCACGTTGTCCTCGAAGGGTTAATATAGAAAGGCAGATTTAGGTAGTGGAGTGATCTTCTATCCTCCAACGGCATTATATTAAACCGTGGATATAGTATAAGAGTAGTATAGGACAACTATGGGGCGCCGTTATGGGCGTGGCCTAATCCCCCTCTCTGCCCCGCACCCCGCGTCTGGCGCCGACGCGTCACAGCAGATAAGAGGGACTAGCCGAGATCTATGTAGTTGGAGAGGGGGAGAGGGAACCCCGTAGTGGAAAATTCTGGGTTTGGTGACGTCACACACGGAGTTCCCAAACTTGAAAATGGAAAACGCGGAGGAGTGGAGATAGGAGATTCCCGACTGGTGACTTCAGGGCGT
>CAKNYM010038152.1:0-20430 GCA_932195095.1 Andricus curvator | reverse complement strand
ATTTTGAATTTGATTTGAATCTAATTTAAAATTCTTAAATTTCAATTCTAGTTCTAGTTCTCGAAAATACATTATTTATCAACCAAAAAAATTATAAAGTTATTTTGAGCATCTCTGAGCAAAAATAAAACTGTTTGTTTCTTGCACTTTTTTCGTAGGATAAACCATTTACAATTTACAGCGTTACAAACAGATTAGGTCACGTTAACAATTTCTCAATATGACCTTCTTATTATTTTAATAGAGTTAAAAATGTTACACCACCGCGTTGTTTAATTAAACTTCTCTATTTTTCACGTTTTCCATGTTCATGCCTTTTTTCAAATTATTATATACAGCTTTAAATAATTGTTATTTTTACCAAGCAACTAGTTTTCCACTTTTGAATTAGGAAATATATCGACTAATCGAATAAAATATAAAAAATGATTTTATATCAAATAAATTATTCTTTCTGCCTCGTATTTATATGTATATTGCTATTTCATCAAAATACAGTGATGGAAACCCCATTAAAAGCCTTGTTAAAGAAAAATTTGGCTTAAAATATTATTTCTGGTGCACCAGATATAATATTTTAAGGATTTGAATTTTTTATCTCATCTTTACTATATATATTTTTTCCCTATTGTATAGGGAACATCCCAGAATTTTGAGAATCCTTGCAAAAAAATGTCAGGGGTAAAATTATGGTCTTATATAATTTTTTTTAATCAGACACAAAATGAGAGTTTTCTTCTTTGTATTATCTACAATATTTATTCATAAGATATTTATGTAAAACTAATATATATATTTTTTAAAAAATTTTAAGTACGAGAATCTCAATTTTTACGTAAATTTGATGCTCGAAATCTCTAAAAAAAAATTTAAATCTGAAAAAATTAGGAGAGTGTTTTTTTTACCCGGAGAAACGAACTGTTTTGAAAAATAAAAACAAGTTTTTTGTGAACCACCCTCATATATATATATATAAAAAAAAAAAAAAAAAAACATATATATATATATATATATATATATGTATAGGTGTGATTTACCGCGGTGCTACTGGGGGCTATTGACATTTTGTTGGATGGCAGTTGCTCTTAGTGGGATTGCAATCTACAGTAAAACGAAAAAAGAATTTGAAAAATTCAAAGAAGAATTTTTCAAAGCCCACCGAGAATGAAAAGAACTCGATAACTGAGTCTATGCTTGATGATCCATCTAAATCGATTTATGTACACAGCGAATTCGACCACGTCTATAGCAGCAAATGATGTATTTAAAGAATAGAATATAGGCAATTTAGTTTACAGGTGAAAAAATGGTAAAAATCATCTAAATTTTACGTTTTTGTTTGGGTAATTTGAACCTACAATCATTTTACATAAAAAGTACCTATAATGCTGAAATTAACAAGTATACACTTCAATATTACGAATTGCCATTAACAAATTAATATTTGAAACTCCTCTACGATAGATTGATGTCTATTCCATCAGTCATTTCTAACGAGAGTTCAGACGTATGCACGGCAAAGATTTCAAATGGCGCGCGCTATTGCAGCATACAGCGCAGGAGCACAGCATTCATTCACGAGTGGAGGGGGGGTGGTAATGTGAAGAGGTTTTTTACGTACATCCAGTCGTTCTACGTTCCAACAGTGTTGCCAGAGAGAGGAATCGCAAGGAACGCGATGTTCCAGTCCATGATCCAATAAATACATGGTCTAGCCACGCGCAAGTAAAAAAACTGAGCCAATCAGAACCAACCGCTTAGTTTCGCCATTTTGGATAAGCAAGGCGGCAAATATAAGTGATTTTAAAATTAAATTTTTTTTTGTAATTTTGCTGTAAAGAAATATTTCAATACTAATAAAATGTATTGTAATGTTGAAGATCAGTAAAGAATAATACGGATCAACTATAATTTCAGGTTACGTGTTTCATAACCTCTTCCTGCTGACAAAAACTGGCATATGTGTATAGAATAAAATAAAACTGAAGTCAACTGGGAAAGTACTGAATGAATAAAATTATATAATGCAGTAACCGCGACATATAGAATAATAATTATGTTTTATTTGTTTAAAAATATTTCTTCCTCAGTTTTGGAGGAAAATTTGATCGAAAGATATATTTAACATTTATTTATAATTATCGATGTTCTTGTTTACTCTTCTTATTAAAATTTTGTCTAACGTTCGTAATATAAGTAATATATGAAGGATGGAAAGACAGAAGGTGGCAATTGACCATTTTTTGAAAATGAGGTTTATTGTTAAGAAATTTTCAAAAATTGAAATACACATAGAGTTAAAAGTATTTGCTCGAAATCGTGTTTTTGATGGTAGCAATACCTTCAAGTTTGATCATCATATCCATTAAAAGTAAAGACTTTCGTGATCAAGCTATTTTTTTATATGTACAAAAGGCATGTATTTGAATATCTTCATAGTTGAACAGCATAAAACGTTAATTTTGTTATTTATCACTACCTGAATGCGAAAAATCGTCTGTCGCACAGTGACACCGTATCATTGAAAATTAATTTTTTGGGAAGTGAATAACTTTTTTCGATAAAACTTTCTCCGTGTTCATCAACTGAACATCTCGGGGACGTCTAGCCATTTAAAAAATGAAATAAAAATTACACGTTTTGTCACGATTTTAAGACGATTTTACGATGCCAAAAAATTCTAACTTCAAAGGCAAAACTCAGTTCTCTCCGAACTGAATGATTTTTGTATTGAAACTTTTCCCTCTGTATTCAGTAACTCAAGCAATACGTCAACTCGAAGGCAGAATTTCATGTTTTTTTAATTGCGATATAAATTTGACACAATATTTTTTCGCTCGATCTCCTGCACAATTTCCATTTTATCAGTTTTACTCCCTGTTGCCTTTCCCTTTAATATAAATATGTAAACCCTATAATATTGCATACATACATATTTATATGTAAAGGCAAAAGAATTTCGAGATTTTACAATATGAGAAGAATGTAAGAATGATATAAGTCTTACTATAAATATATACAAATGAAGCTAATGATAATTTACTTTCCACATTGCATTATATGGTGATTCGTGGACAAAGTTTTCTCTCCGAAATGTCGAAGATGAAGAAGATCTTGATTTATTGTTGTAAATTATCTTAATGAATAAAATTTATCCCGCACACATATTGTTCATTCCGAAAATTACAAAAGTTGTATAATAATCGCAGGCAAAAGATTAACATCAAAACGAAAAATTAGGTACTTTAAATATTGGTGCTTTCCTAAAACGAAGGTTTTTTCTTTTCTGAGCTTCAAACACATTTACGAATTGTCCATATAAAGGTCATAGAGTTTTTCAAACTTTATCTCGACTTGTCCCATCAACAAGAAGTTGGATTATTAAATATTTTTTATTTTCTTTGGTATTGTGTTAACGATTTCAAATTGTCCGTCAGTACGAGCAAGTGTGATATTTATGTAAAAAGAAAATATAAAAATCCGAATTTTACCAGATTGTACTTTCATAACTGTTAATGAAACATATACTGATTATTGTGATGTATGCTTCCTTTCCATTATTTGTCATTATTAACCCTTAAAGTTATCCCCTATCTGTGATAACATAAAGAATAAGGGGGGTCGCTGAAGACCCCAGCAGAAATTTCTTTATTGTAACAAGGATTTTTAATATTTTTGCACGACAATTTTTTTGGATATACTTTTTTATATCCTTTATAAGATAAAACTTGTTAATATATATATTTTTAATTTTAACATATGAAACAAATTAATAACTAAAACAAAATGGAAAAAATGACTCTTCGATTAAAAAAAGGCTGGGTATAAAAGACCCCAGGGATAACTTTAAGGGTTAACAATATCAACAACAAAATATCCAAAACAAAATTTTAATTTGGTTTAAAGTTTGATTGCATTATTTCTAAATCGATTTAAAAATAATTTATTTCCGTACATGTATATATTAGGATGTTATTTAGCAATTACTGTTACGTACTTATATTTTCATCGTAAAAATGAGATTCATTAATCTCTTTAACCTTACAAACTTTTCTGTAAAATTTACGGACCCTTGTAATCCTATTACAGACCTCTGTCAGTTTTGCTTATATTTTTCTGAAAGAATTGGCGACATGAGAATTATGTATATACTGTAAAATGGAGATATTGAAAATGTTATTATTTATCATGAATATCAAAATTTGTATGTACTTTTGATCGCTGTCATTCAGTATTATTTACGAACTTCCATTCTGTCTCAACTATAATTTATTTTCTTATCAGTGTTCTAATATACATCATTCAGTACGTATTCCAAGTAATTATGGAATTCATTCTTCCAATATTTTCATAATATTATCTTCCTACATACTAATGTTCCTACAATAGTTTGTCGTACAGAGAGTACGCATCAGATTCAAACTGCGCGGTTATACTAACAAAATGGTGAAACTAAGCGGTTGCGTGACTTGGACAAAACGGGGCCCTCAAGTGGCTAGACCATGTATTTATTGGATCATGTTCCAGTCGGTACGGCACTCTACCCTATTTTCTGTCGCACTAATCGGGTGATGGGGCGGGGGAGAAGTGAGCTTTCCGGTGACTCCACGAAAGGCGCGGCAGTAGAAAGTAGGTATTGCATTGCACCAAAGCAAAGATTAAATGGGACAATGTCTAGGCACACCCAAAATACGTTTCTGGAAAAATTAATGAAAAATTAATAAAAAATTAATAATGATAGAAGCACTGACATGATGGTGCTAAATAAACTGAATTGTGAGAGTAATACAATAATATAGTAAAATATATAATAGAGGTAATAAGAGATAATTATGTTTATATTTGATTGTTGAATATTATTATAATTTCTGATACGTTCATGCTTCTTCTATGAATGATAGATATGATATTTTAAATAATAATTTTTTGTACTTTGGAGTTTAATTTTTATTACTAGACTGAACCGAAAATTGATTGCATTTAATATATAGAATTTTTGACGGTCTGAAGCTTGAGATAGGTTTTTTGTATAAAGTCTTTCTAAAAAATTATAAATAAACTTTTCTCGAAAACCTGATTTTTTATTTAAAAAAAAAACTAAAAAGAAATTTTGAGATAAATCATGAACCAGTGCTGAAAAAAAATTTCTTTGCTAAATGATTCTTTTGATTAAAATAATCAAATATTTATACTGTCACGGCCTGTGACCGTTATATATATAATATTTACTTATTTATAATAATAATCATTTATCAATATCAAATTATAATAAATATTCAGAACCTACAAATTATCATTACCATACGAGTATTCTTTGAATATATTCTCTGAACAACACTTATAGATTACTGAATTACTGATTATATTTATTTATAATAATAACCACTTATCAATATCAATTATATAAAATATTCACAACCTATAATTTATAATTACCATAAGCACTCTACCTTACCGACCATAGATATATAGAACACCTTATATATATGTATCCGAATACTGCGTTAGTTATAAATTAATCTTTATGTCTTTTATTATCAATCACCATGATCTATTATTATCAATTATTATTGTTATAAACATTTACTATTTATATTATGAATGATATTATAAATTCCATGTCAAATTCTAAGAAATATGAAATCATACAAATGTGAATGCGCGGTCATTGACGTCACAACCAATCAGAAGATCGGGAGCCCCACGAAGGAACACGCGAGGCCCATCTACTATGGCCCAATTGGTGAAAAGGCCATAAACGTCACAATGATATGTGGCGAGCGACAACCCCTGAAGGAAATGCATTACAAACACCGGCGCGTGGCCTCCCACCTATGCACTATTCCAGGATCTGGGTCAAGAATGCCATAAATCTTGTCAGAAAATGGTCCACGAAGGGACTATTCTTCCACCCCTAATACGATTTTCTGCCTATATATACCCATGTTTTTAAGGGTTAAGCAAGTCTATTTCTACCGTCGAATCGCTGCCCAAAAACTCTTCGGAACATCAAAAGTCTAGTTCTACCGTCGAATCGCTGCCCAAAAACTCTTCGGAACATCAAAAGTTTATTTTTTACCATCGAATCGCTGGGCAAAACTGTCCGGAACGTTTTAAAGTTGGATCTATTCAAGTGAACAAATTATAACTTAAATAAAAGTGAACTGTACTAAAAATTATCAAAACAGTACAATTAATTAAAAGTGAACTGTACTAATAATTATCAAAACAATACATTCAATTACAAGTGAACTATTAATCTAAATAAGTAAATTCAGTGACCCCTTTAACTGAAGAAAACCCTCCCCAACAGTTCGGGAACCAGCTATTGTATCGATATACAATAGCGCAACAAGAGAAATCAGCCCAAATCTCGAAACCATATCCCTCACCAGCATTCCAGAAGTTCTCCAAAGGATCCAACAACAAAGGAGCACTGATCATCTCCACAACCAACAAATAAAGAGTTCCAAACGTTCTGAGCAACATCAGCTAAAAATCTTCGGTAAGTTTACATCCAACATTGCTATCCTTTATTTCTTTTTCTTCTATCAATTACAATCTCGTCACTAAAGTCTTTTCCTTTTTTTAAAGGGTGGACACCAAGACGAGGTTTCGCTGCAATTTCTCCAACTTCCATGTTGTATCGATCAAGTTAAAGTCATTAAATAAAACAATTTTAGAATATTGACAAATCACGCACTCGTAAAATCTATTCTAATAAATTATAATTTTAAATCTCGAATTTGATTATCTCAACCTTTCGTCATTGTTTTTCCTCAATCCATGTTTTCTATTTTGTAAAAAATTTAGAATCAAAAAAAGAGGAAGTAGAGTAAGTTTTAGATTTAATTATTTTATAATGAGGTAAGTAGGTCTTATCTGAGACGTAACATACCTCGTTATAAATTTTGGTGCATCGGCCTGGAAACGAAAGCAATACGAAAATTTGAGATAATCGATTAATAAAAATTAAAAATATAAATTTTAGCCAATTTTCAAAGTTCATTTATATATTAAATTTAAAAATATAAATTTCAGAAAATTTTTTTAATTTCTTCTCTATATTAAAATGAAAAATATCAGCCAATTTTTTCTAAGTTCTCTTCTATAATAATTCCAGAAATATAAATTCCAGCCAATTTTCCTAAGTTCTCTTCTATAATAATTCGAGAAATATAAACTCCAGCCAATTTTCAGAGTTCTTTTATATATCAAATTGGAAAATATAAATTTGAGAAATTTTTTTTTCTCAGTTCTCTTCTATAATAATTTAATAAGTATAAATTTCAGTAAATTTTCCAGAAATTTTCCCTGTATTCAATCAAAAATAAAAATTTCAGCAAATTTTTTTTAAGTTTTTCTCAATTTAGAATTAAAATAAAAAAAATAAAATTTTACGAAAATTTTCCAAGTTCAATATCGAATTAAAATAAAAAAATAAATTTTACGAAAATTTTCTAAGTTCAACATCGAATTAAAATAAAAAAATAAAATTTTACGAAAATTTTCCAAGTTCCATATAAAATTAAAATAAAAAAATAAATTTTACGAAATTCTTCTAAGTTCCATTCCGAATTAAAATAAAAAAAATAAAATTTACGAAAATTTTCTAAGTTCAACATCGAATTAAAATAAAAAAATAAATTTTACGAAAATTTTCCAAGTTCAATATCGAATTAAAATAAAAAAATAAAATTTTACGAAAATTTTCCAAGTTCAATATCGAATTAAAATAAAAAAATAAATTTTACGAAAATTTTCTAAGTTCCATTTCTAAATAAAATAAAAAAATAAATTTTACGAAAATTTTCTAAGTTCCATATCGAATTAAAATAAAAAAATAAATTTCACGAAAATTTTCTAAGTTCAATATCGAATTAAAAAAAAAAAAATAAATTTTACGAAATTCTTCTAAGTTCCATTCCGAATTAAAATAAAAAAAAATAAATTTTACGAAAATTTTCTAAGTTCAACATCGAATTAAAATAAAAAAATAAATTTTACGAAATTCTTCTAAGTTCCATTTAGAATTAAAATAAAAAAATAAATTTTACGAAAATTTTCTAAGTTCCATTTCGAATAAAAAAAAAAATATATAAATTTTAAGAAAATTTTTCAAGTTCAATTCCGAATTAAAATAAAAAAATAAATTTTACGAAAATTTTCTAAGTTCAATTCCGAATTAAAATAAAAAAATAAATTTTACGAAAATTTTCTAAGTTCCATTACGAATTAAAATAAAAAAATAAATTTCACGAAACTCTTCTCAGTTCCATTTAGAATTAAAATAAAAAAATAAATTTTACGAAAATTTTCTAAGTTCCATTTCTAAATAAAATAAAAAAATAAATTTTACGAAAATTTTCTAAGTTCCATTACCAATTAAAATAAAAAAATAAATTTATCGAAAATTTTCTAAGTCCTACTTCGGATCAATCTCACAAAAAATTTACAAGTCTTTCGCGTATCAAAATAAAATCTAAAGAAATTCTTCTAAGTTCCTTTTACATATTAAAAGAAATGTCACAAAACTTCCATTGAATATCTTTCTCTATATTTATTTTCCTAAATAATACGAAATCTTTAAAAAAAATTTTTTTTCATATTTAAATCAAAATATTAATTCCATCTTTAACTTCAATAAAATATTTTTCTTCTATACTTTGAATATAATACAGACTTTTCAATATTCTTTTCACATTTAAATTAAAAGATCAATTTCATCTTTAACTCAAATTAAATTTTTTTCATTATTTTTCCGAATAATAAGAAACTCTTCTAAATTCTTTTTATAAAAAAAAAAATCTTAATTTCATCTTTAGCTTCAATAATATATCTTTTCTATAGTTTGAATATAACACAGACTTTTCAATATTCGTTTCACATTTAAATTAAAATATTAATTTCATCTTTAACTCAAATTAAATCTTTCTCATTATTTTGCTGGTTAATAAGAAACTTTTCTAAATTCTTTTTATAAAAAAAAAAATTAATTTCATCTTTAGCTTAAATAATATATTTTTTCTATACTTTGAATATAATACAGACTTTTCAATATTCTTTTCAAATTTAAATTATAATATTAATTTCATCTTTAACTCAAATTAAATCTTTTTCATTAATTTTCTTAATAATAAGAAACTTTTCTAAGTTCTTTTTACATATAAAAAAATTAATATCATCTTTAGCTTCAATAATATATATTATTTTATACTTTGAATATAATACAGACTTTTCAATATTCTTTTCACATTCAAATTAAAATATTAATTTCGTCTTTAACTCAAATTAAATCTTTTTCATCATTTTTCCGAATAATAAGAAACCCTTCAAAATTCGTTTTATATTTGTATTTAAAAATTTAATTTCATCTTAAACTTCAAAAATATACTTCTTCTATAGTTTGAATATAATATAAACTTCCAATATCTTTTCATATTTAAATTAAAAGAATAATTTCATCTTAACTCAAATAAAATCTTTTTCATATTCAAAAAAAAAAGTTGATTTCATATTTAACTTTGATAAAATCTTTTATATTGTTTGAAAATAATACATACTCTTTAAGATCTTTGTCATATTTAAATTAAAACATTATTTTCATCTTTAAATTAAATTAAATCTTGTTATCTATCTTTATTATATACATATATTTTTTTTTGTAATAATACCAAACTCTTTTAAAATCCTTTTTCATATTTAAATAAAAATTTTTTTTTTATTTTACCGTTAACTTGAATAAAAATAAATCATTTCCTCTTCAACTTTATTAAATATCTTTCTTTATATATATCAGATTTATTTAAAACTTTTCAAATTTAAATAAAAGATCTGAATTAAAATTAAATTTTCCTAAAATAAAAAAAAATAATAAAATTTGTTTTTCTATATTTCAAAACATCATATCTAATTTTTATTACTATTGCACATGTTATACAAACACTACTTGAACCTTCTCATACATTAGTAAGAAGAACTATAGATTCTAGTTTGCCTTATTATAGAGCAACATTAAATATATTTAAATCCTTTTCTGAAATAAGTATTTATTACATTTTACTGATCTTGCAAAACTTTTTGAACCTACAATACTTTACGAAAAGCACATGGAACTTGACAGGATGCAGAAAAACTTTTAATTTTAAGAATTGTATTTATAATACACATATATATATATATATATGTATCTCTGTCCTGTACCCCCAACATAACAATATTTAAAAAATTTTGAGTATACTTGTAAAAAATCAAATTAAAATCCATTTCAACCCATTATAATGAAAAATATAAATGTCGGCTCAACCCTCTGAATCACACAAGCCTATAACCCGTCAACAAGTGATACAAAATCCCAAACTAGCAGAAATAATTGCGGGTAACCAAGAGCTTCCTAAATACATTAGAAAAACCTCAGAACCCAATTTAGACTCAGCATACGAAAACGACATAACAATTTGCCCAAATTCCGAGGCAAATTCCGAAGATAAAAGTTTAATTATCTCCTCTAATTTAAATCACCTTCAAAACGATACCTTAGACGTGAACGACGAGACAATCACAAATTTCAATATCGACGATCTGACTAGAGTAAACTCAACAGCTATTGAAAATACACAGAGAGACGAATTAAACGACTCAAATCTATTGCAAAAGCAACAATTTACGGACAATAACACAAAACAAGAACCCCTCACACCAAAAATAGAAATTCAGCATCTTTCAAACTTGAAATTAAATACAGACTCAGACCCAAACTCAGAAAAATCAAACATGACGGAACAAATAACGTCCCTTTTAGTCATTTTGTCGAAGCATGCGAAGAAGCGAGGTCAATGCTACCAGGAATTGAAGTAGAAGCGAATTTGGTTAAATTTCTTAGAAGTAAGCTTGCAGGGGAAGCTAGAAAATGTATTTACGGGTACACTTATAATACAGTAGAGGAACTAATAAATAAATTAAAAGCGGTATACGCACCGTTAAAAACAGTATATTAGTTACAGGGAGAATTAGGTAATATTTATCAATGGGAAAACGAAAATGTACTTTCCTATGCAACTCGAGTAAAAGAAATCTCTGATAAAATCACTGACGCGTATAGATCAAAAAATAAACACATTTCATCAACAGAAGTCAATAAAAGGAGAGATAATTTTATAGAAGAATTAGAAAAAGATGCAGTCGATTGTTTTATTAGAGGGTTAGGAACAGAACTTCAAACTAGAATAAGTAAATCTCTAACATTTTCAGAAACAATTAATAGCGCGTTAGAAATAGAAAGATCAATAGCCGCAACAAAAGAATTAAGAAAAAGATCAAATTACCCTCAACAAGATGAAGTAACAGTAAATAAAATACAAAATAATAAAGTCAATATCACTCGCGAAGATATCATATCATGTCAATTCTGTGGAAAGATTGGACACATGGCATCCACATGCAGAAGTCTTATTCAACAATTAGCAAATTCTAACCAACCCCAAAATCAATTTGAACACAATACTCAAAGACAATTTCAAAGAAACAATCAAAAACCGTACACAAATATTACTCAAATACCATCTCAAGGTAATAACCAAAGGCAATTTATAAACAATAATCCGCGACAATTTCAAAACTATCCAAGACCAACTACAAATAATTATCAGCGATCAGCCACATTATATAATAATCAAGGACAATATTCAAGTAATAATAGAAATCAATTTAAAAATACTCGGTTTAATTCGGGACCACAAAATCAAACATGGGGAAATAGAGAAAATCAGGAAAGACCCCCATGGAGACCACAGAATCTAGGTCAAGGTCCTCAATGGAATGAAAGAAGCTCGAATACCTACCTGCCAAACCCTACGCCTCCTCAACAGAATAATGCACAGAACGGAATAATCATTTGCAACTACTGTAAAAAGACAGGGCATGTTATAAGCGAATGTTACAAAAGAATTAATAATAATAATTTCCAACAAAGCTCTCAACTACAACAACAAGAACAACGAACAATGTCCCAGGAAAACTCCAAAGCCCTCCCCAGAACTGGTGCACAGAGGGGGGCCCAAGCAAACCTTTAAACGCACCTGAAACTGACCCCCAACAAACAGACAATATTAAGACAGAACGAATAAACATGAGTATAACTAATACTATTCCTTATATAACACTATCAACTCACGGTTTA
The DNA here is from genome assembly GCA_932195095.1 of Andricus curvator. Taxonomy (NCBI): domain Eukaryota; kingdom Metazoa; phylum Arthropoda; class Insecta; order Hymenoptera; family Cynipidae; genus Andricus; species Andricus curvator. The sequence continues at coordinate 8,252 of CAKNYM010038152.1, read as the reverse complement.
AAAAATCCAGTTCGAATGATGATAGATACCGGAGCCGGTCCAAATTTAATAAAAGAAAATGTAATCACATCAAATGTAATAATCAACCGATTAAATTGTTTAAGATTAACAGGTATAAATGTACACCCAGTTTTCACATTAGGACAAATAACAATAAATATTTTTGGTTTCCCTACAATTTTTAATATAATACCGAATGAAGTTCCAGTAAAACACGAAGGCGTTTTAGGAACAGAATTTTTTAGAAACAATAACGTAAAGATCAATTACGAACAAAGACAATTAGAAATAAAAGAAAAATATTATCCATTTGATGCTCAAGAATTAATAACCATCCCAGCAAGAACAATTTTCAATTTTTATGTTCATGTTAAAAACAAAGAAAAAGAAACCGGTTTTATTCCTGAACTGTTACCAAATAGTGGAATATTTTTAGGAAAGGCAATAGTTACGAATAATAATGGAAAAGCCTACTTAAAGATTGCAAACACTCGTCCTCATCCAGTTGAAATTCCAGTGCCTACAGTAGAACTTTTAGATTACGACGAAATTAAAATACCGGAATATATTACACAAACTTCAAATAAAAAACAAACTCAAAATCTAGAATCGCAACCAATTGAACATACATTTAATTATTTTGACACTCAACATAATCAAGAAGATCAGTATCATCAAATTTTCAATATAAACGAAGAAAGTAAGCTCGAAAATATAAAGAAATTATTACGTTTAGAACATTTAAATCAAGAAGAATATACTCATGTTGAAAAACTTATTATTAACAATCAAGACATTTTCCAAATCCCAGACGAGCCACTTGAAGCAACTAACGTACTAAAACACAATATTCCTACAGGAGACAGTCAACCCATATTTACGCGACAATACAGACTTCCCCAGGTTCAAAGAGAAGAAATAACTAGACAGGTCAATGAATTAATAAAAAATAAAATAGTAAAACCATCTCAATCACCTTACAATTCACCTGCTTTTCTTGTACTTAAAAAACCAGATTCCCACGGAAATCGAAAATGGCGAATGGTTTTAGATTACCGCAAATTAAATGAGCAAACTATAGGAGATTGTTATCCTCTCCCCAATATCACGGATATCTTAGATCAATTAGGAGAAGCACAATATTTCTCGGTTTTCGACCTGGCCAGTGGGTTCCATCAAATAAAAATGAGTTCGGAAGACTCACACAAAACTGCTTTTTCAACACCCTACGGACACTATGAGTTCGACCGCATGCCCTTCGGTTTAAAGAATGCACCTGCAACCTTTCAACGTTTAATGGATCTCGTTTTAACCGGCCTTCAAGGAATTGAATTATTTGTATATTTGGACGACATAGTCTTATATGCGAATACCCTTGAAGAGCACGAAGAAAAATTTACAAAATTAGCAAATAGATTAAGAAAAGCAAATTTAAAACTCCAGCCAGATAAATGTAAATTTTTGCGTCCAGAAGTAGTTTATCTTGGACACGTAATTGATAAAGAAGGAGTCAGGCCAGATCCAAGAAAACTAGAAGCAGTAAGAAACTTTCCAATTCCAAGAAAACCTAAAAACATTAAAGAATTTGTAGGACTAGCAGGCTATTATAGAAAATTCATAGGAGCCTTCTCAAACATTGCAGCTCCACTAAATAAATTATTGAAAAAAGATGTAGAATTTAAATGGATAGAAACTCAACAAAAAGCATTTGATACACTAAAAGATAAATTGTGCGAAGAACCCTTATTACAGCGACCTGATTTCACCAAACCCTTCGTTTTAACAACCGACGCTTCTGGTTATGCAGTCGCAGGTATTTTATCCCAAGGCAAAATTGGTAAAGATAAGCCAATAGCATACGCATCAAGATCTTTGAGCGACAGCGAACGAAAATTTGATACCTACGAGAAAGAAGCTTTAGCAATTGTATTTTCCGTAACCCATTTCCGACCCTATTTATATGGAAGAAAATTCACCTTAGTAACCGATCATAAGCCATTAGTGTGGTTTCAAAATTGCAAAGATCCTTGTTCTCGCGTAACAAGGTGGAAATTAAAATTAGCAGAGTACGATTTTGACGTAATCTATAAGGCTGGTAAGATGAATGTGAATGCCGACGCGCTATCCAGAAACCCGACAGACAATAATAAAAAAACTAATGACACTGAAGTATTAATTGCAAATCATATATATTTAAGAAATCCTGAAGAATTATTAAATCAAGAAATACAAAATCCACAAGAATTATTAAATCAAGAAATACAAAATCCCGAAGAATTATTAAATAAAGAAATACGAAATCCACAAGAATTATCAAATCAAGAAATACGAAATCCTCAAGAATTATTAAATCAAGAAATACAAAATCATGAAGAATTATTAAATCAAGAAATACGAAATCCTCAAGAATTACTAAATCAAGAAGTACATAATCATGAAGAATTATTGAATCAAAAAATACGAAATCCTCAAGAATTACTAAATCAAGAAGTACAAAATCATGAAGAATTATTGAATCAAAAAATACGAAATCCAGAAGAATTATTAAATCCAGAAATAAAAAATCCAGAAGAATTATTAAATCCAGAAATAAAAAATCCAGAAGAAATATTAAATCAAGAAGAAATGAAGAGCGAAATTACTGAAACTAAAATAAATGTTACTAACGTTGAACCAACTTCAAGTGGAAGCACAAGTTCAAGTTTTAAAAGCATTTATCGTGAAAATGAAATCAATCCTATAATGGGAAAATCCAAAAATCCGAGTTTTAAGACAAATAAGAAAAAATTAAAACAATTATCAATGAAGAAAAATTATGATCCTGCTTACGAGCATCTATTTAACGAATTTAAAGTGATCATTCAAAATCCAGATGTAAGAATATTGACGAAAATGAGTTCGATAATTACAAATCTTTTAAATAAATTAAGCACGTGTGAAGAAAGAAATGAAATAATTAAATCAAACCAACAAGAAGAATCAAAATGGAATACTATGTTAACAAGAGGTAAATCAAGAAAACAAAATCCAGAACTATATGAAAATTATAAACAAGAAAATAAAAACATTACAGAAAATCTCCAGGAAGAAGAATCAAAAGAACAATCAGAATATTTAGAAATAAAAAAGCGAGGTAGACCACGTAAGGCTATGCATGACTCACATAATACAATCCCTGCTCTTGAAAATGAAAAGAGAGGAAGCTTAAGAAATGAACAAGATAATTTCCAATCAGAATATTTAGAAATCAAAAAGCGAGGTAGACCACGTAAGGCTATGCTCGACTCACATAATACAACCCCTGCTCTTGAAAACGAAAAGAGAGGAAACTTAAGAAATGAAAATGATAATTTCCAATCAGAATATTTAAAAATAAAAAAGCGAGGTAGACCACGTAAGGCTATGCTCGACTCACATAATACAATCCCTGCTCTTGAAAACGAAAAGAGAGGAAACTTAAGAAATGAAAATGATAATTTCCAATCAGAATATTTAGAAATAAAAAAGCGAGGTAGACCACGTAAGGCTATGCTCGACTCACATAATACAATCCCTGCTCTTGAAAATGAAAAGAGAGGAAGCATAAGAAATGAAGAAGATAATTTCCAATCAGAATATTTAAAAATAAAAATGCGAGATAGACCATACAAGACCACGCTCGATAAACATAAGGTAAACTCTACTCCTACAGCTAAAAAGAGAGGTAGGCCTAGAAAAGAAAATATAACAAATCCTCAAGCAACGGAAGACTCAGATTCCGATCCCGAATATTTCAATTATTTAAAAGAAAAAGTTAAAACAAATAAAATAAGGAAATCTAATAAAAAAGAATTACAAGAATCCAGTGAAGATGAAGATAAGAATTATAAGTCAAGCTCCAGCGTATCAGAAGAAGATGAAGAAGAAGAAGAAGAAGATGAAGAAGAAGAAGACGAAGAAGAAGAAGATGAAGAACAAGAAGGATATGGAAAAGAAGACAATGTAGACGAAGAAAATAATAATGAAGAAAATTTTGAAGAAGATAATTATGACGAAGAAAACTATGATTTCGAGTATGACAATGAAAATTCTATTAATGATAAATTCGACAACGAAAATCTAAATAATAATAATAATAATCTAAATAATGATAATGATGATAAAGTCAATGATATTGGCAAGGAAAACAATATTGACAATAACGAAGAAAAGGAAAGTAAAATACTTAAAGATGATCTTGAAAATCCAACGGCGATAAATCCAATAGATAATCGCCCACCCCCGGAACCACCCCCGATTGAAATCCCAATATCCACCCCATTCAATGCAAACAAAAATATTGTAGAATGTCGTGACAAAATGTCTATGAGGAAAGATAATTACGTATATTTTACAACCACTGAAGGAGAACCTCGTGATTTTGGGTCCAGCATTCTCGAAAAACGACAACAATTGCCAAAATTTACTAAACTTCAAAAAGGACTCGCGAAAGAAATTCGAAAAGGTAAGCAATTTCATATTGCACTACCCATTGAAGGAGAATTTGAAGATAATCTTACAGAAACATTGAAAAATATAAAACTAAGCATATTCTCGTTACATAATTTAGCAGAAAAATTAAAATTAAAATCATTTAGTATAACAAAAACACCATATGTAAATAACATACCATGGGAAGAAATACTAAACACATTACAAGCATCATTTTCCGAATCAAATATAAAAGTTATTATTTGTTTGGGAATAACACAATATCCCACTAAAGATACAAGATATCAGTTAATTGAAGAAGCACACTCATCGGCAATAGGAGGTCATAAAGGAGTAACAAAAACATACAACAGGATTAGACAGAAACACTTTTGGGAAAACATGAAATTAGATATCCAAAAATACATACAATTATGCTTACAATGCCAATTAAAAAAATTAGTTCGCGTCAAAACGAAAAGCCCGATGGTTATTACTGATACACGCGGTACAGCGTTCGAGAAAATTTCTATGGACATAGTTGGTCCCCTTCCTAAAACAGCATCTGGTAATATAAACATTTTGACCATCCAGGATAATTTTACAAAATATTCATTAGCCATACCCCTTCCAAATCAACAAGCTAGTACTATAGCCGACGCCTTTATTAAAAGATTTATTTGCATTTATGGTTCACCAAAAGGAGTATTAACAGATCAAGGAAAAAACTTTTTAAGTAATTTATTAAGACGATTAGCAAAACGATTCAGAATTAGACAATTTAAAACAACCGCTTTTCACCCACAATCAAACGGATCGCTTGAAAGATCTCATCACTCACTATCAGAATATCTTAAACAATTCGTGAATAAAAGTTCTGAATGGGATGAGTGGTTAGAACTAGCAACATTTTCTTATAATACAAGCGTACATGAAGGCACAAAATGTACTCCATATGAGCTAGTATTTGGTAAAATAGCACGACAACCGTCAAGCGAACCACCGCCACCACATGAAAAACTTGAAACTTACGATGACTACACAATAAAATTAATAACAAGACTACATGAAATGCGGGCTATAGCAAGACAAAACTTAATAACAGCCAAGGAAAAGTCAAAAATATATTACGACAGAAAGATTAACCCACAGGATTTCAAAATAGGAGATAAAGTATTTTTACTAGAAGGAGGTAAAATCAAAAAATTCGATAATCAATATTCAGGCCCTTATCAAGTACTAGAAATTCTAGGAAAAGGAAACGTAAAAATAAAAATAGGCAACACATCAAAAGTTGTGCACATAAATAGACTTAAGATCTCTCATATTGATATTCAAGAACAAACAAAAAATAAGGAAAACAAAAAAACAAATAAGTAACAAAATCTTAAGCATTTTTTTTTCTCAAATAAAATTACAGATTCAATTTCAACGATATAAATACATTAAAATATAATAAAACGACACGTAAACATAAGCAAATACATAATATTTTCATTAAATAAAAAAAGTGCCACTAATTATTCACTCAACGCAAGACGAAGGAAGTATTGATAAAATACGTTAACCTCAAAATAATTGAATTTCCTTCCTCTTTCATTGACGAATTTCTTCAAGGTAAAGAAGCTCTATCCCTTTCCACATATATGTTCGTTAATACTAATCCATGTCTGCATTTCTTTTCTAGGATCCAGCCACCGAGAACCGACATGTTTTGGCATTCAATAATAATTATCCTATTAACATTATACATTAAGCACGCCATGCAAACAGCAAATTCGTTATATATTAACAAAACAAAAAAATCAAAAATACAACAGATCTTTATTTTGAGCCTTTGAGAATAATTGAATTTCTTCCAAATGAAAACTATTTACAAACATATTTCAAAAAAAATCAAAAATATTTCAAATAAGAAGTTTCTCAACGACAAGTTATTTTGAAATAGTTCCATATTACAATAAAAAAGTTCTTAACTAAAATTCCTTTTTCTCTATAGTCTCGATACTAAGAATATGCAGAAAACCTTCTGAAACCATACAGAAAGTAACTTTATTTTTTCAAATCATTAATGAAACTCCTTGAAATTAAATGTTATTCCTTCAATAAATATACCATATTTTTCTTTGCACTTATGAGGCATCACATTAGGAGATTCATTACTTATTAGCATAATCGAAATAATAACGTTTTTCTTACAGGGCGCACAAATAAAAATAAAAGTAAAACACTCATTGAAGAATATACCTCGTTATAAATTTGTCACAAGCACAGTTTTGTAAATAAAAGAAATAGACTAGAAATAATTGTAACAATGTGTTGCGAATGTAGAATGAAGTTAATATATATTCGATCACTGCGAGTCTGTGTCTGGAATGCATAGAAGAACATATAGACCAAAATGTGCGTGTTTTGATTGGATATGAAATATGACATAATTATCAAGGCCTAACCAATTACTATCTTGACCACTTTATACAAAGATACGAAAATGTGCTTTTACATAATTTGTATCTAATATTATCATAATTACATACAAAAATCAACTTAAATTTCTCTTTAATAACTGACACAAATTTTAATATAACTGCCATATGAAATACGTCCTTAAACAACACAAGATTACTGAAAGATTCATATTACTTCTATTAATCCACAATATCACAAAACAAACTATTTTATTATTTGTAACATGTATGTAAAACCTTATAGGACCTCTTTCACTCAAGATTTTTCTAAAAAAATAATGATATATAGCAATACTATCCCAAATTGTCAAAAATAAACGATGAAAACAAAATACAACGTAAATATTATGAAAGAGAAATTTAAAGTTCCGCATTAAATATAGTTGATATCTAGTTAAAATAAAAGAACAACAAGTACAAAAATACAAGTACGAAATAGGTTTAAAATTAAGTTAGAACAAATATAAGAAGATTTGGTCATAAAAACCAGCGAAAATAGCATAGAATATGATTTTTCCAAACCTAATTACGAAATAACTACTTTGAATCCAAAAACACCATCTCAGGTATTCATAGTGACGTGCCAAATTAAGAAATTTGACGAAAAATATGTTAAAACTGGCGAAGCCAACGTTTAAAAAAAAAAAAAAACAGCGAAGCATAATGCTGCCCGACAAATTTTAAGATCATTGTCAGATACTTATCATTTTTGCGAAGACCAATTGCCAGAAAACACTAATATTCAAAATATGCGAGAAATGTACTTCGAAAAAATAAAATTGTATAAATGGACATCCGCATGCGAGCGATGTTATGAAAGAGGACATCATGCGAATAATTGTACACGTCCTATAAGAAAATTTAACTATGAAAATAATTGAAAATACCTGCTGTTACGAATAAATTCCAAATTACACAATTATATTTTGTCACAATCAAGCAACCATAGAAATAAATTTTATATGCCGTCTGAACCAAGGAAATATACTGTTCGCAAACGTTTTATCCGATTTTACGACCTAGCATTATAATAGAGCAGGAAGAAGAGGCCGAAGGACTTGTAGTTTTTATTACGTCTATTCTATTTAAACCGAAAACTCCTCTTATTCCCATGAAAATATATCTCTCACGATAAGTTTAAAGTCGAGGACGTAGACACCTGCCCCAAAAATAAATTCAATTCACTCAAATTTTTTTTCTATCTATACGAAAACCTATTCAATTTACAAGTCAATTGAAACGTTTGAGTATTGTTCATTTCATTCAAAATACTCAAATCTAAGTTGGGGGGTGTCACGGCCTGTGACCGTTATATATATAATATTTACTTATTTA
>CAKNYM010038151.1:28035-43612 GCA_932195095.1 Andricus curvator | reverse complement strand
GGGAGCGCGACTCTGGAACAAGGTACCCTTATCGATAAGGAATGCACTGACTAGGTTTCGCTTCAAAAAATCTTTTTACGAATATCTCTTTAATATTGATAGCTCTATCCTTGAAATCACTCATTGGTAGCTTTCACTACATTACATTACTTAGTCATATAGATCCCTAAGTTTGCAAACTTATAATTCCAACCTACATCACCATTGTTACATTTGACTCTTTACTTCAATTATTCATTATTTTGTTTATTACTTACGTTCGACTTTTTGCATTATTTTATTTAATATTATTTTGAATTGTTTATAAACTAGAAGTTACATATTTGGACTACAAGCCAACTTATTAATTTGTGATCATCTGTCATATATATTGCGTTACTAATCTACCATATTAGATATATTACGAGTACCATCATTAGACCAGTGACTGTACATTTTGTCTGATACTGTATTATCTGTTCCTTAGAGGGCTATTTAGCCCTAGGGACTTCATAAATAAATACAAAAATACAAATACAAAATATTATTTTATGATTTTTAAAACTAAATACATAACGCAAATTATCGTTTTTTTAAATTATGGTTACATTTTTTGCAATTCGACTCCTAAAATTCCAGCAAAATTGCGAAAGCTGCGTTTTTGGGTAGCAAATGTTAGAAATGTCGATATATAAAAATTATCAAATTTGCAAAACGTTGCTCGGCCGGGAATAATATTAAAATTGCAATTAAACAAATTAGTTACTTTTGCAAACTAGCCAAAAATTACAAACATTTTGCAAATCGTACTGAGTGATAAACAACTTATTACCAACGTCATATTACATTTGCAAACTGTTTACAACTTGGCAGCATTATCAATTATAAACAAATTATTATTTTGTTTATCACTTCCTAGCGAAAATACCGAAGTTTTTGCAAATTGTCTTTTTTGCTTATTTTCATTTAGAAGAGACTATTATATGATTTGCAAAACTGTATGCATAACGCAAATTATCGTTTTTTTAAATTAATGTTGCATTTTTTGGAATTCGACTCATAAAATTCCTGTGAGAATTGCAAATGTAAAATTAAAAATTAATTAATTAATTAATTAATTAATTTAATTAATTAAAATTAATTAATTGTTTCATTAAAATTAATTAATTAATTTAATTAATTAAAATTAACTAATTAATTTAATTAATTGATTTAATTAATTAATAATTAATAATTAATTAATTATTCACTTATCAAAAAATGTTCACGCAATTCCTGAATTTCATACTGTAACTCGTTTTTTTCAAATTGTTCCTCTTTTTCCTACACCGGCAGTTATTTTATTCCTTTCAAAAACTTTTTTAAAGAAACGAGAAACCTTCAAAAATCCTCGAAAATTATATATAATGCAATGGATCGTAGTATTCGTCCCACATCGCGTTATCCAATAAAAAAACACAGTAAATCTGTTACAAACTATATGGAACCCTTTAATAGTAAGAAAAAATCCTTTTGCAACACCTTGAGAATTGAATCTGGGGAATAATTAAGAAAAAAAAAAGAAAAATAAGTTTGTTTATCTTTATCAATGTTGCCACCTAGTAAACAGTTTGCCAATCTAATATGATGTTAGTACTCAGTTAATTATCACTCAGTACGATTTGTGAAATGTTTGTATTTTTTGGCTAGTTTAACAAAGCACCTAATTTGTTTAATTGCAATTTGCTACATTTGCTACCCAAAAACGCAACATTTTCAGTTCTGCGTTATGCGTACAGTTTTGCAAATCATATAATAGTCTCTCCTGAATAGAAAGAAGCAGAAACAACATTTGGAAAACCTTCGGTATTTTCTCTGGGGAGTGATAAGCAAAATAATAATTTGTTTATAATTAATAATGTTGCCAAGTTGTGAACAGTTTGCATATGTTATATAACGTTGGTAAAAAGTTGTTTATCACTCAGTACAATTTGCACAATGTGTATAATTTTTGGCTAGTTTACAAAGGTAACTAATTTCTTTAATTGAAATTTTAATATTATTTCCGGCCGAGCAACGTTTTGCAAATTTGATAATTTTCAGATCTCGACATTTCTAACATTTGCTACCCAAAAACGCAACCTTCGCAATTTTCACTGGAATTTTAGGAGTCGAATTGCAAAAAATTTAACAATAATTTAAAAATCGATGATTTGCGTTCTGCATTTAGTTTTGCAAATAATACAATAGTCTCTTCTCAATAAAAAAAAAGCAGAAACAACATTTTGCAAAACCTTCAGTATTTTCGCTAGGGAGTGATTAACAAAATAATAATTTGTATATAATTAATCATGTTCCCGCATCACGAACGTTTTGCAAATTTAATATAGGATAGAGACTGAGTTTATAATTACTCACTCAAGTTTGCAAACTGTTTTGAATTTTCGTGGAGCAATGGGTGGCAACTTTTGCAAATTAATTTTTTTAAACAAATCGCCGACCCGATCACGTTTTGCAAAATTTTATTTTATGATTAACATATGAAAAAATCTGCCCGCTTCGCGGGCACATTCTCATGGCGCGCTTCGCGCGCGGCTCGCTTCGCTCGCAAGTTTGAGCGCGCCTAGGGCGCGCGACTGTTGGATCTCGCGCTTCGCGCTCGATTATGTATTCAACTCGCGCTACGCGCTCGGGCGTATTTACATCGCGCTTTACGCTCGGCTCGTCTAGATTTTTGAACTTCGTGTTCGACTTGGATGAAAAGAAAAAGTTTGTTTGCAAATATTATAAAATTATCAAAACCTCTACATATTAAGTGATTGTTAAATTTGTTTTTATTTTAGACTGAAAAGGAACTTCATTTACTCAAGGTTCTATCGACCTTAAGGAACACATACTCATCCAGACACTCGCGCTTCGCGCTCGATATTTGATTTGAAAATCATTTGAACCTTGCGTTTCACGCTCGGTTCTGTGCACCGTATGATAGAAACAAAAAAGTTTCAGCGCACTTACGGCGTGCGATTTGGTCGTCGCGCTTCGCTCTCCGAAATACACTGATCGCGCACTTTGCGCTTCGTGTTATATGTTCTTCATATACAAATTACTAAATTTGTATTTGATTTCAAATGAAAAGTAATGATATAATTTAGGCGACAAATTTTATTAGTTAACATTTTATTTTAGCTTGTGCCGTTTATCAAAAAAGTTAATTTTTTTTCATTTTGAATACATTCTTACAACAAAAATTGATTACAAGTTTGTAAGTCTTTTTTCAATGCACAATTTTTGTTCATTTATCTGTTTTCGTACCTTGCATTGTTTTCAAAAATTTGATTTTTTTTACTGTCAATGTTATTTTCACGAATAAAACAAAAACTACGCATCCTATCAAAACATGATTCACAAAAAATTTGTACCTCTTCCTTGGATGAACAAATTTTGTTTTGGTCATTTTTTTCGTAGCTGGTGTTATTCGTCTAAAAATTGGATTTTTCTATTTTCAATGCTGTTTTTTACAAATAAAACAAAAACTACGCGTCATATCAAAAAGTGATTAATAAGAAATTTGTAGATCTTTTTTAGGTGCACAATTTTGGTGAGATGATCTTTTCTCGTATCTTGCATGGTTTGACAGCAAAATGGAATTTTTGATTTTTACATTCTCATTCTAATGAGAAGGTATTGGTTTTATGTAAAATTTGACATAGTCGGTTTTCATCAAATCTCCACGTTTTGAGATCCCCTGAGCTAGAAAAAACGATTTTTACGAAGCTGTCTGTCTGTCTGTAGTCTGTAGTCTGTAGTCTGTCTGTCTGTCTGTCTGTCCGTAGCCACGATAACTTTCGAAAAAATGATCAGATTTGATTGAGCTTTGGCACACTTTTTTATGGCCGAAAAATAGAGAACGAGTTCGTTAACCAGCTATTTTGGATGAAAATCCAAAAAGTGAGCACATTTTGAAAATTTTTGAGACCACTTTTTTGGAAGATTTGAAAATTCTATGTACGGTTATTAGTAGTACGCAAAATGACGAACAAAATATTCTTATGACTTTTCGTGATAAAAAAAAATTACTGGAGTTATAGCATTTTCAAAATTCCCAAAAACAAACGAAAATGAACATTTTAAGCCGAAAAACGCACGATATGAAAAAAAGTCAAGAGGAGAAAAACGTTGATTCCTGAACACCCTATAATATTTTCATAACAACTTTTTGAATTTTTTGAAAAATAAAAAATTCAAATTTTGATCGCACAAAAAATTAATGAAAAATCAAAAAAGCCATTTCGCTGTAAAACTATGCAAGATACCAGAAAAGATCATCTCACCAAAATTGTGCACCTAAAAAAGATCTACAAATTTCTTATCATTCACTTTTTGATATGACGCGTAGTTTTTGTTTTATTCGTAAAAAACAGAATTGAAAATAGAAAAATCAAATTTTCAGACAAAGTGCGCGCTCAGTGTATTTACCAAATCGCACGCCGTAAGTGCGTTCAAACTTTTTTGTTTCTATCATACGGTTCAAATGATTTTCAAATCAAATATCGAGCGCGAAGCGCGAGTGTCTGGATGGGAATGTGTTCCTTAAGGTCGATAGAACCTTGAGTAAATAAAGTTCCTTTTCAGTCTAAAATAAAAATAAATTTAACAATCACTTAATATGTAGAGGTTTTCATAATTTTATAATATTTGCAAACAAACTTTTTCATTTCATCGAAGTCGAACACGAAGTTCAAAAATCTAGAGGAGCCTAGCGTAAAGCGCGAGATCCAACAGTCGCGCGCCCTCTTGACTTTTTTTTCATATCGTGCGTTTTTCGGCTTAAAATGTTCATTTTCGTTTGTTTTTGGGAATTTTGAAAATGCTATAACTCCAGTAATTTTTTTTTTATCACGAAAAGTCAGAAGAATATTTTGTTCGTCATTTTGCGTAATACTAATAACCGTACATAGAATTTTCAAATCTTCAAAAAAAGTGGTCTCAAAAATTTTCAAAATGTGCTCACTTTTTGAATTTTCATCCAAAATAGCGGGTTAACGAACTCGTTCTCTCTTTTTAGGCCATAAAAAAGTGTGCCAAAGCTCAATCAAATCTGATCATTTTTTCGAAAGTTATCGTGGCTACAGACAGACAGACACCTTGGTAAAAATCGTTTTTTCTAGCTCAGGGGGTCTCAAAACGTGGAGATTTGATGAAAACCGACTATGTCAAATTTTACATAAAACCAATACCTTCTCATTAGAATGAGAATGTAATAAAGAAAGATTTGTAGCAACACACTGCGAGAAGCTAAATTTAATAGATTTCTAAAACAGAAAAATATAATCGCGACACGTGCCCTACGTTCACTCCTTCTATATCAACTATAATATAGTTTCGATAGGCACGGAATCCGAAAGGTTGAACTACACTCAGAAAAAAGTTTGATTGATTCAACAAAAATTTGGTTGGATCAAACAAATAAATACATTGCTATATGGTCAATCAAATGCTTGGTTGATTCAACCAAATTTTTTGGTTAATAAAGTTTGTTTGATTGTTATAAATATTTTGGTTGATTGTAATAAATATTTTGGTCAATCCAACCAAACATTTTGGTTGATCCAAACAAATAGTTTGGTTGTTTCGTTCAATCAGGATGTATTTATAGATCTTGACTTTCAACCAATTGTATTCTAGGATAAAAGCTTTTGATAAAAAACTTTTGATAATAAGCATCACTTGCAGCATTAGAAAGCCGAACTTTCACCCAATTTGACAGAAAGGCTTTTTCCATACATTTGTGTGTGGTTGTTTCATGAATGCAAACTAAAGGTTGTAGTTGCGTTCAAAATATTCTGCATGTTTCAGACCCCAGTTTTTTTAAAACGTTGACATTGTTAGTGTCAATTCGTTCGTATCACTCATTTTTTTACTAATTCGCGACACGACGCACGATGAGAAAATTTTCAACACGCAAACTGGTCACCAGCGTGGGCTGACATTATCTGTTTGGGTATGTTTAGTGTATTTAATGGAAGTATTTGGTAGAATCAACCAAATTATTTTGTTACTTTAACCAAATCATTTTCTAATAAATAATATATTCCGCTCAACACATTTATTTGGTTGAATCAACTAAACATGCTCTAATAAATAATTACTTTGAATTGACCAAATTAATTCGTTGTGTTTTTTAAAAATAACCAAAGGTTTATTTGCGCTGACCAATTATTTTATTTTCAACAAACAAATTAGGTTGAACAAACTGTTTGGTCGAATCAACTCAATCTTTTCTCTTAGTGTACTTTTGCGTCTTCAGAATGTGATGACTTCGTTTTTATATAGTCTGGGCTTCGCGCCTTGTCTCTGATATATTATGTCTTTATAGCAGGCTTGAATTGGCAAGGTCGGATTTCGGGGGAAATCCCGGTGGGCCGGTATTATTTTAAGCAATTCAGTACACAAATTGTTTAATGATTACCAAATTTCAGGAATAGATGAACAAGACACGGGAAGGATTGTGAAACTACACACTAATCATTAAAAATTGGTATCTCTCCTGCATAGAAACTTATCTTTTGATACTTTAAAGTTATTGTATACAGTTCGTACGTTACCACCTACAATTTAAGTGCTTCAACCTTTACACAAATGAAAAAATAGTCTCTCCTAAAAAGTGCGTTTTCTCAAAAAAGAATAGAAAGCTTAAATTACTATACTTTCTAGAATCAATAATGGAAATCTATATATCGTGTCTCAGTTGTCGGAAGGACGAAGTCTTACTCGAAGTATAGTTTATAGTGTTCTATTGGGAACTCGACTGAGTTTGCAGCAGTCCAGTAACCATTCCTGGATTCCCCGCACTCAATAACGTTCGGACAGCTTGCTTGCATGATACCATAAAGACGTTTAGTGACTCTTACTTTGGCATCCAGAATACCAGATTGCAGAGAGAAGCTGATTGCTGTCTTGGAAACCCGGGTTCAATTCTCGGCAACTACGTTTTTCATCTAACTCGACTTTTTCTGTTTCAGCAAATAAATGTTCATAATTTAATGTTTAAAACTTATTGAATATATGTATGTATAATATATAAATAAATGTAATTTTATAAAATGAAAAGTGACTATATCGACCCGTCAACAGCCGCTGCTCTGTGTCCTTGTGAATTCTTTTTGGCGGATCATTCTTCACTGTTGCGAATATAGGAACGATTCTTATTCTGCAGTGGGACTCCGATACCATGTCGAAAGTCGAAAATCGAACGGACCTCTTTCTCTGACGCGTGGAGATAGAAAAAGAGGTTCGCTAAATTTTCGACTTCGAAACAGCATCAGAGTCCCACTGCTGGACTGGACTCCATACAGTGCGCTACGGGAGTCAGACCGTCGACAAACTGTAATCTCTTTAGTTGCCTAAAGGAGTTAATACCGCGATTGCACTTGAAGCAATAACCGATTTTCAATCTCGATTTTTTTTACAACGCCAATTCAGTAATTAATACCTCGACTACCAGCACTAAAGACCCAATTTTTCACTTCCATTTTTCTCCGTGAGGGAATACTGATTCTTTCACCTTTTCTTCACAAAGACAACGTTAATAAACTGAATGAATGAAGAAATTTGAAATATTAAGACATCGCACTTTATAATAAACGTAATTTCTTTAAATCTTTAGACATCTCTGAAATTTCGTTAACGGTTAGAAAATATTAAATAAGCAGATATTTAAACCAGCGATCGAACGATGCGCATGTGTGTAAAAAAATGTGACCCCGCGCGAGAAAAGGGACCTTAAGTAGGCTAGCTAAATTTTACAGTACAAGCATTTAATCTTCAGCCCGCATCACAATAACGCTAAAAACTACACTACTTTCACTGCTTATAGTGACTCAGATTTTGGAGATATAATCAATTCTGACTTTGCCACGAGAAAGAGCAGGTCAAAAACTATGAAGAACCGGATTTCGCCCGGAGCGGATGCTAATCTGAAAAATTGCACCTGCTCCCAGCGAAATCGCGGTAAAATTTCAGCTGTAACCACGTCTCACGACCACGAGGTAGGTGGTTACAGTCTGCGACGAACTCAATACGATGATCCGGAAAAAGTGTCGTGCACCCTGAGGACACGGAGCGACCCAAGAACGACCGCCTTCTGCATTTTCCCCGCAAGTGTCTCAGCATTTTGTTGACACGCAGGAATGCTTTTCAAGCTATTAACCAGTGAAACCTTGGCACCTCCAAGAGCGCCGATGATCAAGACGATTAGCTTAACAGAATATTCCGGGTATAACCGTGGCAACTCCCTTATAAGGGCTTTATACCTCTCTTTCTTTTCTTTCTCCTTGGCTGTGACGTTTTTGTCAGCTGGTGCCGAAAATTCGATAACGAACATGGTTCGTTTCTCGAAGTCAAGGAGAACTATGTCAGGCCTCGAGTGCGCAACAGAAACAATTGTCGAGAATATGAAGTTCCAGTATATGCGGCACTTCTCATTTTCGACAATTGACTCTATTTCTCTAGGATCGTTTAGCGGAGAGGTATTTGGGCTAATGCCATAAGAGTGACAGAGATGGTAATAAAGCACTCTTAGTGCCGCATTGTGCCTTTGGATGTAGGTCGTTCTCACATGAGTTGCACAACTAGATAGTATGTGTCCTAGATGCTCGGGGTATGCATGACAGGCTCTGCAGCTATCATCGGGAATGTCTTGGCTCAAATAGTGGCGACGGTATGCTAGAGCGGAAATGACACCGTCTTGACATGCCAAAATGAAGTCCTCCGTGCCCGACTTCAATCCCGGTGATCTAAGGAAAGCAAACGTTAGCTCATACGACATCGACTGATCATCTCCACATTTCTGTGGAAGATGCCATGCATCCTCTTGTCGAGGAGCTGTTCGTGGAAGTTTTCCTCCTGTGCTTTCTTAATCCGGCCCTTCAGGAGTGAGTATTCAAGATGGATAAGATTTGATGCATTTTGCTCACCCCTAATATTGAAGTCAAGGCCGAGTGTTTCAGCAGCCTCCTCCGCTGCTTTGTACAGAAACGCCCCTTTGCCCACTTCTTCGTGTTTCCTGACCATTTTAAGAAGAGGGTCTTGTCCATTTGCGACCATATGTGCTGTACTCAGAATAATCCTGTTGTGAAGACATTCAAGATTCAGTATTCCACGACCACCTTGACGGCGTGAGATGTAAAGTCGTGGAATAGAAGACTTAAGGTGCATGCTTTTGTTCATGTGCATAACCTTTCGGGACCCGATATCGAGGGATCTGAGCTCGTCCTTCGTCCATGGAACTACTCCAAATAAATAGAGTACTACGGGGACGGCAAGCATGTTCGCTGCAGATACTTTGTTCCTCGCCGACAGTTCGGAAGACCATATCCGTCGGATGAGACGTTTGTATCTGCATCGGAGAGTATCCTTTAGAGATGTCACCTCTTGAATGCGGCTCTGTGGCACGCCCAGGTATGTATAGGTCTCTCCAGCGCAAAGATGTCGTATAGCGCTTCTGTCAACGAGCTCAGGATCTTCGGGGATGCCATTAAGTTTTCCTTTCTTCAAATTAACCTTGGCGCATTTCTCTAACCCGAACACCATTCCAATCTCTTGAGTGTACTCTTTGACAATTTTTAGAGCTAGATGTAGTTTCTCTTGATTCCTAGCATAGATCTTAAGATCATCCATGTAAAATACATGAGTGACCTTATGCTTTCGGTTTCCAGGTTTGCCGCAGAGATACCCTTCGGAATGGCGAAGTGCGAGAGATAGTGGCAATAATGTGAGGCAAAAGAGGAGAGGGCTCATGGTGTCGCCCTGAAACACACCTCTCTGAAAGGTGATACTGTTAGTGATCACACGATGTTTTCCAGATGAGATAGTAAATCTGGTTTTCCAAAGCGGCATTAATGTCTCTATGCACCTCACGATGTGTGGATGAACCTTTAGACTTTCCAACAGACAGATGATAAGTCTATGGGAGGTTGAATCGAAAGCTTTCCGGTAATCAATCCAGGCCATCGATAGAAGTCGCTGATAGGATGATGCGTCTTTACAGACACATCTATCGATGAGCAAGTTCTCCCAACATCCTGCTACGCCTTTCTTTGAGCCACGTTGTTCATACATCTCTCGCCACACAGGTAAAATTGTCCGAACAATCTTATCATTTGGGATAGCTGTGAAGATCTTATACAGTGTGTTCAGACAAGTTATTGGCCTGTAATTCTTAGGGCCAGCTAAGTTGCCCGTCTTCGGCAGGAGCACTGTGCGCCCTTCCACCAATCACCCTGGAATAGGCTCTTCCGACTTTAGATATGAGGAGAAAATTCGGGCCAGATGCTGGTGGGTTGAAGGAAACTTCTTCCACCAGAAGGTCTTTATACTATCTGGTCCTGGAGCGGAATAGTTTTTCATGCCTCTTAATACGTTTTTCACCTCCTCGGTTGTAAAGGCATTGCACAGCTCCTTGAAGCTATTTATGTTCTTTGAGCCTTCTTCGGAAATATTCGGGCGTTTTTAGTGTAGACTTTTAGAATTCTCGCAAGTCGCGGTTGCAGATATTACTAGCGGCTCTTATTTCAATACGCATTGTTATTAAAGAATACTAGAATTTCGTACATTTCTTATAACTTATGTTACTCAAAATATTTACTATTGACAATATTTTTTAGAAAACTTGTTATTGACAATTATCACTTTTTTACACTCACAATTTTTAAACAGTAAATAAGACTTTTTCTAAACGTAAATACTAATCGTTGCTCGCTCAAGTTTATAATAATACACATACAGAAATACCATCATCTCTTATTATAGTAGGATTCTTTATAACAGTACCCCGATTATCCCTAAATTCTTACATTTTATTTTAATTATAGATGCAGAATGAACCAAATATAGATATCAAAAGTCACTCCGTGTATAGAGGGCAACGATCCCCCCATTTGATTCCAAATCAGAAAAAATTCCCTTTTTTTTTAATTTTGATTTTAACAAGTGCCAGTTTTGACTTGAAGTTTCCCATGTAAATTGCATGGGGAAAAGTGACTTTTTGGAGTTTTTGGAATAATTTTTCAGGGTTTGGGAAAATGTTAAACAATAAATGAAATTTGCGGAAACAAATAAGGGCTTGTTAAATAATAAAGGTAAATTGTAAGTATAAAATTAACGAATTTTTGGGAAAAGAAAAATTTTAAGCAAATGGAATTTGTTTACATAATTAAAAATTAATTAAGGAATTTGTTTTTCGAATTAGACCGATTTATAAGAATAAATGTATAAAGGTGGTAGTAATTGATGGCCTTTGGTCTTTGTAAAATTCATATTATATATTTAGGAACTGAAGTACAGTCAATGCATTTCGCTGTGGAACCACAGCCTCATCAGGACTATTACAAACAATGGATCATGTAATGCATATGCATACATATATCGTCTCTTGTCGTTGAATACATTTTTGATTTACTAATTGTATTTTTAAACTTACCGCAATGTGTACTTTTCATCCAAATTAAATATTAAAAATGAGTGGTAGTTCTCATATATTTAAGAAGTCAAAAAAATCAAAAAAGCTTTTTCCTTTAAGTGTTCATAACCTCAATAAATGTGAAATAGATATTTGGAGTTATTAAAAAAAAGTGTATTTAATGGTTTAGAGTTTGTCATTTTCACTATTGTTTTTGATTTTACTGTTCTAAATTTGTGTAAAAAAATTGTGTGACTATTGCTTAAACTAATGATAAGTGTAAGAAATTAGTGTAGATGAGCTACATTTTTGTGCTGCTCCAAAAACCTTCAGAGTGTATGAACTGACGTTAGAAATAAGTGAATGCGCATGCGTCAGATCCGTTGGTAAGAGAAGGAATTTAACCGCATGTTTCGATTAAATCATGATAAATTACACTTAAGTTCTCTGTGTCTGTTCGTAAGTTTACTGAGTTCATATTTTTAACAATGTAAAACATTTTCCATAATATTTCTATTATTATCATTGTTTTCCATTCCTAAAATTTTAACTTTTTTCTCATTAAAATTAAATTTATGTGCATATTTGGTGGTGTGTTTACATAGTGCTGTCTTTTTTCGATGATGATTTTGATCTGATCGATGTTCAGATATTCTAGTCTTTAAAGGTCTCTTTGTCTGGCCTATATATAACCGTCCGCAGTTTATACAGGTTATTTTGTATAAAACATTTGTTTTTTCAAACTTTGGTGTAGGATCTTTTGGTGTATGTAGTGAAGTTTGTTGTGATTTATTTTTTATGGAAAAAATCGTATGGATGTTTAATTTTTTACAAATTTTTAAAATTGGGTGGTATAGTTCTTTAAGAAACTATGGCAATATTTTTAGGGTGGAACTTAGGTTCTGAAAGTTTTATAGCTCTGTCTAACATTGAGAAAATTATTCCTTCCTTAAGGTTTAAATGGTGATTTGATAAATAATTTAATTTTTGGCCAGTTGCAGATGGTTTTTGATACCAATCTCTTTCAATGAAACCTTTCTGAAAAATTGGAATTATATCTAAATAGTTAATATGTTTGTTCGTTGAGTTTTCTAGAGTAAATGTTAAAGATCCACCTATTTTGTTAAATTCATTTAGAATGGTAAGTACTTGGTCTTTTTCGGCACACAATATCGAATCATCGACGTATCGATAATAGAAAAGAAGCTTTAATTTTTTGTTCTTCAGGATTTTTTCTTCTATATTTTGCATGACTAATTCTGCTGCCACTGACGATATGGGTGAACCCATCGGGGTTCCGTTTTTTGTCTGTATAATTTAAAATCGAATTGTAAATATGCATTTTCCATGCAAAGACTAATTGCTTCAATAAATTGTGTATAGTTTAAATTGGTATATTATTTTATAAGATTCCATTTTTGATATATTTGTTCATATGCGATGTTTCTATCGATGTTAGTGAACATTGATACTGCATCTAACGAGAAAATCGTATAGTTATCTGGAATTTTTATATGTTTCACTTTTTCTACAATATCTCAACTATGTTTGATTACTCGTGTAGATGTAGGTGTTACTTCGTTTAGGATCGAAGCTAAATATTTGGACAAGTTGTATAATGGTGATCCAATGAATCATGTTACTGGTCTAAGTGGTTTATTATCTTTGCGTAATTTTATTGTCCCATATATCAGTGGTGGTCGACCGTTAGTACTTCGTAAGTGATGATATAGTACATTTCGTGACTAGTGTGTACTGACGGCCTTTTTGAAACGAGCGCAATGTTTTTGTAACGAGTCGTAGGTAAGGGCGCCGTAGGCGCCCGAGCCGGAGACAAGTTACAAAAACATGGCGCGAGTTTCAAAAAGAAAAGCCGTCAGTCCACAGAAATCACGAACGATACTTTTCAGAACAAAATCATAAATGGCGGGATTTCATTGTCTCCAGGGAAAAATGCAAAATCACGTTTTGAGTCGGTGAAGGTACGCATGAGCTCTACTGCATTTTTGTTCTAACGAGCGAGAAATGAGACAACAAAGTATAATGTGCGAGGCGATAGGAACACGCTATATACTCTTCGTTAGAAACATCGACTCACCAATCCGCTATGAATTCTCTTTCTATCTTTGTCAACCACGGTCTCTCTCTAGCGTTACGAAAATACACGGAGCACGCTCAAACAAAGCTCTTTTTTGAACTCTACGTCACGCCGTGCCTACTGAACCCCATTTTGTAACTCATCCAACGCACCGCCAGACACCGCGTACTCAAAACGCGTACTTTTGCATTTGGCTATGGAGGCATGAAAACACGCCATTTTTATGATTTCGTTCTGAAAAGTTCTTTTTTTCTATTACTTTTTCTTCTAACCATTCTTTAACCATCATTTTTGAACCTTTTTGTATGTCTTTCGTCGGATTTTTTATTGTTTCGTACGTCTGTTTATCATCAAGAAGTGTTTCCATTTTTTGATTGTATTCTTGTTTTCCTATTATTACTGTTTTTCGGATTTTATCAGATTTTACATTGCATAATTGAGGGTTGCCTTTAACAAATTTTTGGGTTTGTGGATATTCATATTCCAGCAATTTGTCGTTTGGATTCCATGAAATGTTTGAGATAACAAATTTTTTTTATTGTAAAAGTTTAGTTCGCTCTGAGTCAGTTTAATTCTTTTTCTGAAATTTTTAATTGTTTATTTTCAATACCTAAAATATAATCTGGAATTGGTATGTTGTTTTTTTTGTGAGGTATCGCAAATTGACTTCCCAAGGATAGAACATCTGTTACATCTTTTGGTATTAACTTAGTGGTAAGATTTTCGATAAATTCAGGTTTGTGAAGATCTGGTAATGAGATTTGTTCATTTTGTAAATTGTTCATTTTTTTCAATGATTGGAACATTAGCTTCCTGCTATATTTTTTTGTTTCTGTATAATTATTTTCTTCTAGTTCTAAAAGAAACTGTATTGATTCTAGTTGTATAATTTTATTTTCCAGGTTTTTTATATTATTTATGACTTGTTTTATATGAGAAACGTTATCAGAAATTTCTAGTTGTAAAATCTTGTATCGAAAATATGTAAGTTCTTCTTGGAATTTACATTGTGCTGAACGCGTATGAAAGACGATAAAAGTTTTAGTTTGATTTATAATATTTGATGAAAAAAAATTTCTATGTTTAAGTTTCAGTAAAAATCGCTGTTGATTTCTTAATTTTTCGATCAGAAAAGTTTATTTCACCCATTAATTTACAACGGGTGTCACCTGCGGATTAGTAGATCTAAGTTGATTGTAGAATCCATGTATGTGTTCCGTGTGTTGGGGATTCACGTCCTCCATTATCTGTTGTGTTTTTTGGCAATTTATGTATCATTTGTCTTCGAATTAGACCGATCTATAAGAATAAATGTATAAAGGTTATATATGTAAGTGTATACATTTTTTTAACTTCTTAAATATATGAGAACTACCACTCATTTTTAATATTTAATTTCGATGAAAAGTACGCATTGCGGTAAGTTTAAAAATAAAATTAGTAAATAAAAAATGTATTCAACGATAATAGTCCATATATGTATGCATATTCATGACATGATCCATTGTTTGTAATAGTCCTGATGAGTCTGTGGTTCCACAGCGAAATGCATTGACTGTACTTCAGTTCTTAAATATATAATATGAATTTTACAAAGACCAAGGGCCATCAATCACTACCACCTTTAATTAAGTAATGTTGGTAAATATTCCACTAGACCAACAGTAATAATTTTTATTTAAAAAAAATGAATTTTCAAAAAACATTATTTAAACGAATGGAATTTGTTTAAACAATTAAAAATTCATCGAATAATGTTGATAAGGGTTTCACGGGTAGTTTTCAAAGACCCTTAATTTGTGCGTTAGGGGTATCAAATCCATATGTCTAATACATGAAATTCTTCGTTGGATAATTCTCAACAAGCCTCTATACTTTACCGTAATATTTTCCAAAAACAAATGATTCCAAAAATTCGAAAAAGTGATTTTCCACATGCAATTTACATGGGTAACTTCAAGACAAAACTGGTACCTGTTAAAATCGAAATTAAAAAACTAGGGAATTTCTGTTTTTCAGATTTGGAATCGAATGGGGGGATCGTTGCCATCTGGCGTGAACAA
>CAKNYM010038151.1:1012-17452 GCA_932195095.1 Andricus curvator | reverse complement strand
GAGACAACCCTTCTCTTTCTTTTACTTAAAATTTAAATTTTCATTAATTATTCTTTATTTTATTTTATAATATTTTCTACATTATTTGTATGTTTTTTCACAGACTTAATAAATGTTTTTTTGACTGATGAGGGTCCAAAACAGTGACCGAAACGTTTCAAAAAGAATTATCAAATCTTTTATTCTGACCTTCATTTCCATGACTTGCTTCACTATTTAATACAAATAAAAGGTCGAGACTAAACGTACAACTCCTATAAGTATTTACGATACTCATTGCCTTTGCGGACGCTCCGAGCACCTGCGTTCGTTAATCTCACTCTTTCCCTGCCTCCACCTATTCATGATTTCGCTTATCACAATTCCAGTTCCGATAAAAAAGCGATACTTGATTAGTCTCGTGCTATTTGACATTCAGGATATAAAACAGCAAGCTATAGCTAAAATTCCTTGATAACGTAATATGCAAAAGGAAGTGAAAACTGCGAAATACTTTTTTGAAGTTATCAAATGATCCGTATCTACATTGAAAAGAATGTCATTGACTCTTTAAATTATTTACCAGCGAGGAATATTTCATGAAGTTAATCGAATTATTATATGAATGAGAAAAATACTTCATGTGTTCCTTTTTTGTAATCCATTAAATTGGAAGGGCTTGACAACTCTTTAAATCTGCTGTACCCCTCGTATGAAATCCCTTGAAATATTTTTAATCAAGTGAAGTCTTAAAATCCTATTCAATTATTTGTAGTATGCTGTAATCTCATGAAATCCCTTGAATCTTTTGAAATATTATGAATTGTTTTGAAATCTCTCCAAATCCTTTCGAGTCTCTTAACTCTTAAATTCCCTTACAATTTTTGAAAATATTTTACAAGCCCATCAATTCTTTCAAATTCTATTAAAGTTCTTTTAATCCGTTGAGACTAGAGGTGTGCACAAAGCATAATAGGTGCAGGTCAGGTTTTCGGGTTGAATAAGGGTTCAAGGGTGAGTTTCAGGTCCCTACAGTCCCTACAGTAGATAGCAAAAATTTGTAAATTGTAATAAACATAAAATATGGCATTAACTAAAGAGTTATTATGACACAAAGAAAGCTGATATATTCAGCTATGTGATGAAATTTCAGTAAAAATGAAGCCATAGGCGGTGGGGGCATTGCACCAATGACAAAGGCCTGGGGTAGAGTGTTCAAAGCTAGCCTAAAAACTGTGTTTTTCTTTGTTATGACATTATTGATGACAATGTGAAAAAAGAGAAAAAAAGGCGGTTGTTTGATGATTATGGGCTTCAGCACAATACCCAAATCTTACTGCGCGTCGAAGTGTGATAAAGAACATGCTGCTATGGAGGAGGGAAGCGTTCAATGTTTGTGATACCAAAGAATTAGAAATTTGGCAAAGAATAGGCGAAAAAAATTCGAGGAATAAGGTGACGTAAATATGTTTAGTATGTACTGAGATATTAAAAAAATGCATTATCTATTTTAAAATACTTCAACAATTGACGCGCTTCAATCTCATTGGTCGTCGTGACCACTTCGAGAAACAGCTTTTGCTTCAAAACGTGAGTCACTTACACCACTGGAGATTCCGGATCTGTTTATATGACCGTGATTGTGATCCCTGATTCTCCCATTGGACATGCGTACCAACCTATGAGTGTCAATGATCTCTATAACTTTCTCAAGCAGTATGTTCATAACAGTTATGTGACATAAAATATATTATTCTCGGATTAAAAGTATTAAACTTTAATAACCAAGGATCATGTATTATTATTAAACAAAATTGCGCTGAGAAAATTGTATATACTTGAAAAAAATTACGAATCTTCAGGACAAAGTTACTACTTATTAGCGCACGCGGCTCGCTTCGCTCGCAAGTTTGAGCGCGCCTAGGGCGCGCATCTGTTGGATTTCGCGCTTCGCGTTCGACAATGTATTTACTTCGCGCTACGCGCTCGGTAACGACAACAACGACAACAGGCAGACACAGACGTAAAAACTATTTTTTTCTGACTCAGGGGGCCTCAAAACCTCAAATTCCGTCCTAAGATGCATTTTGAAATCCCTTAAAATATTCTGAAATCACTTGCAATAGTTTTAGTTCCTTGACAATCCCATGGATTGTTTAAAATCCTATCTAATTCTTCAAAATCTATAGAAATTCTATGAAAACCATCGAACAATTAGAAATACGTATTTTAAATTCTTTTGAAATACCTTGAAGTTGTCATCGTGGCTTAATTTTGCAACATCTTTTGGACATCCGAAATAAACATATTTTCTCGGCAAAAAGAGAGAAGATTTGTACCGAAAGAAATAAAATAAAAGCCATTATTCTGTTCTCGTATGCCGCACGCCATCGGGTAACGTGAATCGCATTAAGAACGTCCGATTGAGTTTTGCGATGATAATTTTTCGACTTTCCAAGTGTCAAGACTTGACTTTGGTCTTCCAAATGGAAAAAATATGCGGCACAGTGGTTCAAAATAAATTCCTTGATCGTATCATACAGCTGTGATCAGAGGCTGGTATAATAAAGCATTCATTGCAGTAGACACGTATTTGTTAATGTACATACATTTTCGCGGGTGTAACCACATATTCAATTTCCTTTTTACATTTTGAGAAGTACCGCCAGGGATGAGAACCCCCAATTTTTGAATGGGCTCGGGACCTAAATGGTCCAGCAAGGGTCCGGAACCGGACCTATACGAATTTAAAGGGCCCGGCTCCGGAACCAAACCCTTACAAATTTTAAAGTTCCAGATCCCTACCCTAAACCCTTAAGAACTTGGAAGGTCCAGGTTCGGACCTGGACCCGTACGAATTTAAAAGGTCCGGGTTCGGACCTTGAACATCCGAAATTTAAATGGTCCGGGTTCGGACAGACCCTCAAGAAGTTAAAGGGCCCAGGATCGGACCTGGACCCCTGAAAATTTAAAAGGTCCGGATTTGGGCCCAAACGCTTAAGAAATTAAGAGGTTCTGTCTGGAGGGTTTCCATCCATCCGTCGCACTTTCCGCTTCTAACACCAAAAGTTTGGCACTCCAAAAGGACATAAGCGCAAAAATGTATAAGAGACAAATTTTGGAATTCCAAAAGGGCATAAGTGGCAAAGTTTAAAACATCAAAAGGGCATAACCGCCAAAGTTTGGCATTTGAAAAGGGCATAAGCGCCAAAGCTTGGAATACCAGAAGGGGATAGGTTCCAATTTTTGGCACTCCAAAATGGCATAAGAGTTAAGATTTGAAATTCCCAAAAAATAGGGCCAAAATTTGAAACTCCGAAAGGGCATAAGAACCAAAGTTTGGAATTCCAAATGGACATAAGTGACAATGTTTGGCACTCCAAAAAGGCATAAGCGCTAAAGTTCGGAATTCCAAAAGTTCCATCTTTCAGTACTCCAAAAGATCTAGACCGTTAGAGTTTAGAATTCCAAAAAAGAATTAGCGCCAGAATTTGGAACACCAAAATGTATGAGTGCCAAAGTTTGTAATTGAAAAGGGAATAAGTGTCAACATTTGGCAGTCCAAAAGGGCATATTCGCCAACTTTTGAAATCTTAGAAGGGCATAAGCGACAAAGTTTAGAATTACAAAACAGCATAAGTGCCAAAGTTTCGCACGTTAAAAGGGCATGAGCGCTAAAATTTGGAATTCCAAAGGAACACAAGTGCAATAGTTCTCCTTCACTTTATTGGCGAGAAAAAAATGTTTTGGATATTTAAAAAAAATTTAGTGTTTCTTCTGTTTTCAGTGGTTAAATATATATAAAAAAACTAAGGAAATATTGTTTTTTAAGTCACTCTTGAGAAAGCTTTTCTTTTAGTCTGATAGTATTAATTATTTTTATTTGTATTAGAAATCTGCTACAATCACCACATTTTTTAAGCTAAGTAAGAATATTAAAGTTAAACATTTTAAATACTACCTAGATAACACATGTGCCTAGACCATAACCCGCCCGATGGCCGCCGGACCGCGTGCTTGCAATAAGACATCGCAAGGTCGGTAAAATGTGCAGGAGACAGCCGTGCGTGTACAATGTTTCGCCCTCTGCCAGCACGCCGGTCGGTGTGAGAGGACCGTTAGCAGCACGATGGGCTGGGAACGATATGCCTGCCTTAGAGCAGTGTTTAGTCGGAACTGAGGTCAGCCATCTAATATGCGCCGCGTGAGTGCGCAGAAACGATGATGAGTCACGAGATGTTTCCAAAACAAATGGCTACTGTCGTTAATAAAGGTGTTTGATGATCGGCCCTTTGTTCGAGGCGAACTTATTACATTTTTTGTGAGAGAATTTCAGGTAAAACTAACTTTTCCATTCCTATTTTCGTTTTTTGTTGTTGTAATAAATGCAAATTTCGATACCTGCATGATTTTCGATGGCTTCTTTATACCCGGTAAGAAGGCTTGAATAGAATAGGATTGAAAATTTCTATTCATGTTAATACCTGATTTTCCCTTCGTTCTCTTAAACCAGAAACAGTAATTAGAAAGAAGCAACTGCTATACGTTTCAATACAGTTTGAAAAATATAATTTTCTACCTATCTAATACCAAAAGCAGTAAAAGGACAATTTACTGACGATTATTAAAGAATTTATTATTACTATATGTATGTATAATTATAGTAATTATTTAAATAATTATTTAATCAATTATTCAAGTTAACTAATGTTTTCAGAATACATCAATTCTTTTTGGTATCTCGGTATCACAAATCCTATTTCATTGAATTCAGTTATACCATTTGGAATTGAGGATAATACGTTTCATATAAAATCAATTCAGATTTCTTGAATTGAAGTCACACCATCTCTCCGCAATGTAAACTTGAATTCACTGTAATAGACCCTTCCTAACTTGGATTCAAAAACCGGTAATTCAGAAAATTCAATGTACACATTTCGCGAAAGAATTAAACTGAATTGAAGACACTTCATATCTTACCTTCTTTTTGGAATAGGAAAGAGAGTCATTAACACTATGTGAATAGACGGTAATTACATTTCTGAGCCACTTATTACTTTCTTGAACATTGAAGCCTGAAGGGAAAATCAGGTATTAAAAATAATAGGATTATCTCTACTTTCACGCTGAAATCTTAAATTTTTAATTCTATTCTATTCAAGCCTTCTTACCGGGTAGGTTAGATTTTCTAACCATTTTAACATTTTCGTCATGAAACTAGAGACATTTTTTACAGGTAGAGCACGTTTCTATCTGGGTTACAGGACAAATGGAATGACAGGAAGGTTGAACACCTCTTCAAAATTATAGAGTATTCAACCGATATTGTTCAGAGTCGCTAAAGCTCGAAGCTCGCTCCTCATTGGTTGATTAAGCCCAACATTGAAGCTTTTTTGTACCCAAACTAAGCTTTGCACAACTTTTTGTTGGAGGACTCTTTTGTGCACTATTACATAGTACAAAGGATGGTATAGGTGGTGGGACACTCTGTATATCAAAGCCTATAATTGATAGCACTTCGAGCTTGCGTATTGCTGGCACGTTGCCGGCATGTTAGGTGCCGGACGGTCAGGCGGGCGTAATAGCCAGCAATAGCGGACACATTCAGCTGCTTAGGTGCCGGCACAGCGGTCTTGTCAATCGGACCGCAGTCCGGCACATACGCCAGCCACAGGCGGGCATTTTGTTATCTGGGTATAGAATGGAATAGGCTGCGTACCCTTTTTGGTAAGCATAGGGTTTCGTAGCTTTGAACTTATTTAAAATTTGGCACTTATACCCTTTTGGAGTTCCAAATTTGGGAGCTTAAGCACTTTTGAAGTGCTAAACTTTGGCTTCTGCCTGTTTGATATCGAAAATTTCGGTGCTTATGTCCTTTTGAAATTTCCAGCTCCAACGCTTATTCTCTTTCGGAGTAATAAACTTTGACACTTACGCCCTTTTGATGTATCAAATTTGGCACTCATGCCCTTTTACAGTTCTAAATTTTGGCACTTATGCCTTTTGAATGTCAAAACCGTGGCGCTCAAGCCCTTTTGACGTGCCAAACTATGGGGCTTATGCCCTTTTGGAGTTCCAAATTTTGGCTCATGTGCCCTTTCGGAATTCTAAACTTTGGCGCTTATACCCTATTAATGTGCCAAACTTTTGCGCTCATGCCCTTTTTTATGTGCCAAACTCATCCTTGTGCCTGTTTGATTTTCTAAACTTTGGCACTTTTGCCCTTTTGGTTTTTCAAATTTTGGCATTTATGCCCTTTTGGTGCCACAAATGTTGGCACTTATGCCCTTCTGCAATTCCAAACTTTGGTCACTTATCCCCTTTTGGAGTGCCCAGATTTCGCGCTAATGCCCATTTTGAGTTCCAAATCCTTGCGCTTACGCCCTTTCGGAGTGCTCAACGTTGGCTTTTATGTCTATAAACTCGAAAAAATGTATGTTGCTAGGTGCTTATCAACATGCATTATTAACACTAAGTCCGTCTCATAATCAAATTCCAATTTCATTTTCAATTAATTGAATCGCTGATATTAAATTGGCTCTTTGTTAAACATTTTTTAAAACAAGTTAAATTACTCAGTCTTCGAGGCTTATAGCCTGATATACTTATAGAAGAGGCCGGCTAACGGCTTTGTCAAGTTCAATACAGTTGTCAAGTAAGAGATGTGACCGGATCCGAAAAAAGGCGACTAATGCTTAATAAATCGATTTTAAGGATAAGGTGATTTCAATATGCTGAAATCTTATACTTTCACATGCAAATTGTCCGAGATCGATTAGTCAACATTTCGCAAAGTTAGACACTGTTGAACGAAGCGAAACCGATTAATGAGAATATTGTCAAGAAAGTCCGATTATTCTTTATTTGTTGAGTTTTTGGTTTGGCAGTTTGAGCCAGTCATTTTGAATTGGGCAATTTTGGCTTTACATTCAGATTCAGTGAATCAAAAAAACCATTAAGTACAGATTCTCGACTTAAACTAAAAAATTTTTCTTGCCACTTTGAGCACTTTTATTCGAATTCTTTCTGCTAACGAAGCGATTAAACTGTGTTTAAAAAACGTTTCACTCCCCTCTTGATTTCCTCCAGCTTGGCATTCCACCCGAAAAAAAATAGTTGATTGAAAATCCAGTGACTTTGTATTATAGTCTTGGATATGTAAGAAAGTCAATTAAAATTCACAACCTTCCGTATTCAACAAAATGATTAATCATCATTTGAAATACATGCAGCATTTTAACAGAATCTCAGAGACAGAGCTTGGAAAACTAAGCGACAACAGTCATTGAAAATTCAGTACGCAAGAGCTTTATATTCTCTTAGACAAGGAATCCGAATTGTAAGCGACAGTTTATGAAAATTCAAAACATGATTCCTCAACGAAAAAAAGCTATTTTTGAAATAATTGTCGTATGTATAACCTTCATTTTTTATAATTATTAATGCCAGGGAAAACTGAATGGTGTTGAAGTCCATCGCTATTTCCATTATATTATTTCATGCACCTGTTATTATTATTATTATTCTTATGGTTGAGACCGCAAGAGCCTCTAACGCGTGAGTAATCCCGTTGCTTCCCCTTGTAGGCCTGAGCGTGACCCCAAGTGCCTCCCCATGCGGCGAAGACCGCACTTACACTATTGGCCGGTATGTCTGAATCACTAATGCAGTTACTGCCCGTGAGTGCCAGACGCTTCCCCGCAATCGCGGGGCAGTGACAAAGGATATGAATAGCTTTCTTATCATCCTTTCCGCACAGGTGGCAGAGGGGACTATTTGCGAGCCCTATCTTATGTCGGTAATAGCCGATGTTGCCATGTCCTATAAACATTTTTGAGTGTTTTGGCCTGTCTGCAGCCCGTGACCATTCTCCACTCCTTCTGATTTTCCTCGGTCAGCCAACTGTTGATTTCTTCAGTGACTAACCTACTGGAAATGCCTACAACTGCTTCGGGACTAGTGAAGATTTCTCTTGCTGCTAGTTTTGCTATCCTGTCCAAGATCTCATTACCTTTGATGCCACTGTGTCTAGGGATCGAAAGTAGAGTCACTCGGTTTTCCATCGCTAGATTGTTCAGTGCATCAAAGCACTCCCACACTCATAGCGACGTAGTCGTTGTTCCATTCAGGGCCATTATAACAGCCCTGCTGTCTAAGCAGATACGGATGTTTCTTTTGTTGCCATACTCCTGTGCCTTGTAGGCGCACTGAAGCACGGCCGTAATCTCAGATTGTAGGACTATGGCGTAGGACACCATCGGGATTGTGAAGCCCATTCCACTCCTTATACGATAGACACCGGCTCCTGCTTTCTCCTTGTTCCTGGAGCCATCTGTAAGCCAGTTGTCCCCATCGATAGGCCGTTAACTCATTCCTCTCTCGTGAGTAGGCTAACGCGAGGCTTCTTGTAGAAGAGATAGCGAATGGGTGTTTTGTCTCTGAGCATGCTCAGGGTCGGGCTACTCACGATATCGGTTAGGATCCGTAATTACGTCGAGATCCTTCCACCGTTTACCATATTTAATCTGCAGGCTGCTTTGGCAGTCATGGCCTTGATGCTGAAATGGAGGAGCTCTAACCCTGTTAGTGCCCCCAATGCCACCGTGGGTGTCGACTTTGAGGCACCAGTGAAGCCTCTTAGAATCAATCCCCTGATTCTTTCCAGTCGAGAGTTTACAGTAACAGTTCGACCCTGCTCCACCAGACCACCGTCGCATAGGCTAGCCTGGGTCACATGATCGCTGTATAGATCCAGATAAGTGTATCCGATTTCAAGCCCCAGCGTTCCCCTATGGCTCTTCTACAGAGCCATAGAGTCATGCGATTACAACTACGTTCATCTTACTCGGATTGACCGATAATCCGGTCTTCTTACACCAGGAGTCGACTATCCCCAGTGCTTGCCGCATTACCCAGAAGAGCGCATACAGATGCTGGCCGCGCACGAGGACCAGTATGTCATCCGCCTAGCCTATAGCGTGGTAGCCCTGACTCGTGAGTAGATGAAGCAGCTCATCCACTACCAAGCACCTCAGCATGGGCGATAAAACGCCTCCCTGCGGACATCCTGAGTCAAAAGTTTCACATAAAGTGGTATCACCCTTACTCGTTGCTAGGCTCCAGTTGCCCAACATCTAGCAGGTCTATTCCACGACTGCAACTGGTAAACCGTATGCAATGAAGAGTGTCGAAGTGTAGTTGAAGGCTCCTTCGATGTCCATCAAGGTTCCAATCACGAAAATTTTCTATTTCAGTTGTCCTTAATTCAGTTTATTGCTCCGCTTAGGGTCATTTCAGCCGAATGACCACCCCTAAGGCGCGTTGCTCCTTGTGAAGTGGCCTACTTAATAAGACCTTGTCGCGGATATATCTATCCACAAGTCTTTCCACCGTTTTTAGTAGCAAAGATGTGAGGCTGAACGGACGGTAATCATCGGGTAAAGTATAACCGTTCCTGTCTGCTTTTAGAATGAAGACTACTCGCGTACCTCTCCATGCCGTCAAGACACATCCTAGTGTCAGACTAGCCCTAGCAAATCTCACGAGCAGCCCTATGATCTCTGCAGCCTTCTGTAAGAAGACCGGGTATATGTCATCCAGACCACTAGACTTGTATGGGCTGAAAGACTTCATGGCCCACCGGTCCCTGGAGAGGGTAACAATCTCGTGGGCTAGCCGCCGTTTCAGGCCAAGTTGAGCCATAGGCAGCTTTGGTTGCCTCGGAGGTCAATGAATTAATAAATGTTGGACTTGAGGCAGCGAGGGAAGAACGTAATACCGCTTTAGAGTCAATTGAATGAACATTCTTACTCATCAAAATCAACCCATATTTAAATAAGGTAGTCGAGATACTGCAAATTCAGTTTTTACAAACACTTTGCAGCAAAGTATGCATTTTGACTTTAGAATTTAGAATTAATCGCGAGTGCGGGACGATTTTTATTTCCATTTTCTTTCCCCGGGTCATCGTGTTTGATGAGAGTCCAATTGTTAAATGAGTCAAAACTAGACAGAGAGACAAAGGTCTCGGAAAATAGGTCCAACACGAAAGTCGGAATTGAACTGAGAAGAGAAAACTGGAGGCCACCCAGACGACCGAGCGAGCCACACCACCAACACGACTACCGCTGCATACCAGTGGTCGAGAGGTTCGAGCGACAGAAAAACTCCCAAGAACCATAAACCTTTCTAGGAATAGTATACATTTTCCAATTAGAAAACCCATTTTAGATTTTTACTTTAAAAAAATAAGATAGACTTAAAAAAAATATTAATATCCCGCCCGCCTCGTTCTTTGAAAAAAATAAAGTGAAGGGGGTGGTCAAATGAGAAATCTGAAACAGATTAAGGAGTAACAGTTCGGATAGAAACCAGATAGGGCCGGGTAGATTGTTCACCAGCGTTGAGTGCCTTGTTGGAATCGGGTGGGAACCAGGTGGAAATGAAATTCGGTCTTTGCCCATATTTAATTTTTGGTAGGATTTTGTGTAGCTGGAAGAAAAAAGAAATGGATAAAATCATAATTATATACTACGAATAGAGATAATAAAGTATAAGTTAAGGTTGTATAAGAAATATAGTGCAAAAAATACTCAATGAATTTATTAAAGTTTATTGCACTGGAAAAAATAAGACAATATTTTGGCATCTTTGGCCTTTGTCCTTTATTACATTCAAGTGAAGAGGATTTTTTCCTATTATAAATATCCTTTTTACAATGTATATTTTTATCTTATATATTAATACCTTATACTTTTTTCTATGTTCATTTTTATTAAACATCAATTTAATGTTCGTATTCATGAATTGCATAATATTATTGGCATAATATTAATATTACTAATTATTTAACTTAGGCAGCACATGCTACACGAGTTTTATTCCTTTTGTTTTTTTTAATTATTATGAAGTATGAAAACTCATGTAGGACCTTTATAATGATTTTTGTATTATAATTTACATTCATTTTGTAATTATAATATCCATTAGTCATCTTTGCAACTTCACACCACTTGCTTTTTATCTGCTGAACAATTATTTCGTACAAACTTGTAACCTTTAAAAGTTCCAATAAGTGTTTCATAATTCTAATGTATACGGATTGGTAAGATATTACAATTATTATATTGTTCACTTGTAAAAGCTTCAAAGTTTTATTGAACCTTTCAACAGAAAAAAAAATATTCTTAGAACCGCATTACAGAACGTTTCATTAGCGGGTGTAATTGGTAGATTATATATACAGAATCGAGCAAAGGTCGACGAAGTTTGGGACCAACCCACTGTGCTTCTGATAACGACAATGCCGCAAGTCTCAGCTGTCAGAATTTGCCGTAATATCCTTAAGATCATAGAAAAGGGAGGGAAAGCGTAAACCTTCCGATTTTTCCAAGAGATCGTAAAGGCATTGAAAGCCTCTGCGTCGGGGTTTCAAATCCGGCAACAAAAGATGGTACATTTTGTGTTAGAACTCATTGCAAACAAATCGATGGTAGGGTTCGGAAAGGTTTGCAAGATCTCTTCGTATAGGCATAATCAGCTAACTCCCATTCGGTGACTACGTTGCGAATCCGAGATTCCCTATCAGTATGAACGTTATTTGTTTAAGCAATGTATGACGCATATATCCAGAGTGTTCTAGACTCGAACCACTTCCAAATTTCTCTACTAAGAGAATGTAGATAGGGGTGCTGGATCCCGCCCATTTTATTTATGTAGGCAATTGCCGTTGTGTTGTCAATTCTTAATAGAATCTCACAACTCTGCAGTTCGGGAGCAAAAGTTTTAAGGGCCCAGAAGGACGCTAACAGTTCTAAGCGGCTTATGCTCCAGGATTGCTCCTGTTGGTTCCAGAACCCATGAACTGATTCGCCTTTACAATAGGCCCCCCAACCAGACTTTGAAACGTCAGAGAAGATTTCCTTCTCGAAAACAAATTGACGTATTGGGCTTCGTGACAAATGTATGTTATTGCGAAACCAAATCAAGTTAGGTCGTAGGGATTCTGGAAGGAACATGGATTCGTCATAATTGCCATCAGCTAATATCAAGGGTTGAAACTTAGTCCGTTCTAGAGCTTTGATGTAGCCCATTCCATACGGTATCGCAGGACAACCAGAAATCACACTTCCAATTAATTGGGAAAACTCTCGGATAGTGGATAATTTACTCTTCAGAAAGATTTCTATCAAGAAACCTATTTTTCTCTTTTGTTCGAAAGCAACTCTAACATTAAAGTTTCGGAAGTGAAGGTGAACCCTAAAAAATTTCAACTTTTGCTCGGAATTAGGCAACTTTTATCGTGAATGATTACCAATCCTAGTGATTAAAGAAGATTAATGGAAGTTTGGACATTGTATAAACAATCTTCAAAAGTGTTGCCGAATAAAATAAATTCATCTAGATATACTACAGATAAGAGTCCCTTACCCTTCAGATGGCTAACAACTGGCTTCATTATTTTTGTGAATACAAACGGTCAAGTGTTTAACCCGAAAGGGAGACAATTAAACTCATATAAAGTGCCTTCGAAGGACAACCTCAAAAATTTGCGATATCTTTTTTATATTGGCAGTAAGAAATAGGCATTCTTTAACTCCAGGCTTGTCATATAGCCATTTTTCGTCATCAACTTGCAGGCAGTTCGAGCGTCTTTTAGCTTAAAGTGGGGCATTTCGATGAATTTATTCAAGGCCTTCAGATTAAAAATAAATTGCTTCGACTTATTTTTGCGATCGGTAAGAAAATAAGGAGATACAAATTTCCCTTCTGAAGATCTACAAGGACTGATAGCTCCCATTTCTAATAACTCGTCAATTTCAGTTCTTAGAGATGTAAGTTCGTCCTGAGCCCAAGGTCGAACAGATGGGGCAGTTTTTTGCCATGGTTTCAGCTTGAATGGAATTTGATAACCTTCTACCGACTGAAGGACGAAGGCGTCCATAGTAATCTGCTTCCACGCGGGAAGAAAATTTCGCAAGCGACCTGCCATACTAGCCTCTATTTCCGCTCCTGTCGCGCTGAAGGTCGAGATAGCCGTCTCGTTTACAGCCCTCGAGATATCGGTTGAGATTTCTTGTGGGGTTGTTGCTTCGCCTGAGCATGATGGTTGTTGTTCGTCCACGAAGGCCTCTGGTTCCTCGTGAACAAGCTCGTCGAGTTTAAAGATCCAGAGCTTTGGTTATCGGGAGCCTTCTTCGAAGGTACTGGTGGTTTACCAGGCGCTGGGAATTCTGAAAATGCTCGTCCCTTTTCACAGCTGACTCTCCCATTGACAGCAGCATAACCGGCTTGACTTCTGCAGCATCCAAAAAAATATTTCCTTTTCGAGGATATTTCTTCAATAAATCTTTACTTGTCCCTTCCCTTGCTAATGCTCCTGTAAATATATCACCCGATTAGTCCTGTACCTTTGTACAGGCTCTACCAGGTTGAGGATCGGCACGTATCTTATCTCTAGTATGAGTCTGGCCGTCCGAGTTAGTCCACAAGGGAGCAACTCAAACAAAGGACTTTAGTCCAGGCATTACGTCGTAATAATAAGTGAAATTCCATAAAAAATCCCACATGCCATATTTGTAATGAGATAGTTTCGTTAAGGGGTCCCTTTTGACATATCAAAAATGCTAGAAGAGATCAATTGCCAAAGTGGAGTTATTTTTTTAAACAGTTCCAAAAGTTACTTTTGCGTGGACGGATAATTCCCATTGCATTTTAGAGCAAAATGTTCATCAGGAAAAAGAAAGAGGACAAAATTATGAGAAAATTTTGTTTAAAGAATAATCCGCTATCTTCCATAGATTTCGAGTTATGATATATTGAAAAATCCCTACTTTTTTGGATTTTCAGCGAAAAATCACTAGGTTTCAAAAAACACTGTGTACCCTCGCACCTAATTACTGCATGGAAAAGTGTTCCACAGGTGATAGAAAGTAGACTCAATGTCCTACCTATAATAGGTAATAATTTATGACCCTTCAAAGTTTGCCATTTTTGCCTGTTTTTACGGGCAAAAAAGTGGAGTTCAGTTTTTTCAAAATAAAACGAGTCAGGATTAGTTAGCATTGATGATGCCAGAGGATGAAATGATGGACTGAGAGTAAAAGCGGTGCAAAATAAGTTGCAGAAGAGAAGCGGTTTCAGTTTTCGTGTCAACGCAAAGAAGACTTGAAAAAAGTATGGGAGTGGAAACGGAATGAATGAGCGTCAGAGTAGAAGCGAACTGAAATTATTCCGCGGGGAAAAACGGTTTTGGACTTCAACCCGCTTTGGCTCCCAGTCTGAACTCAAGCCGCTTTTACCCACAATCCCAACCCATCCAGAACATGGGAATTTTCGGCCCCCACCACTTTCCCATCTGAGAGCGACACATGCAAACGTAGCGTGTCGGTGAGTCGGCTCTGTTACACAGCTGTGTAGACCAGCTTCGTGTAAAGCCAAAAGTGCACGAGCAGGAACCCGTGGCTCGGACCGAGCTCGCTCGAGTCGGACTTCGGAGTCGCTCGACTTCACGATTCGGTTTCGTTGGCTTGTTGGCTATTAGGAGGTTTGGGTTCATTTTTGTTTTCAAAAATTCACACCTAAACGAAAGACTTCAAATACATGTAATGAAGTCTTGAAATATTTAATGATTATGTCTTACAGGAATGTATATGGGATTTTAAGGTTAGGTTAATATAATATTGCAAAGTTAGAATGATAATAAATAATTATTATTTTCAATTTATTGAATTAATCAACATTTTACTATGTACTTACCTCTGATAATTACCTTTCTTTTCATGCTATTTTAGGCTATAATCACAATTTAGTGGATTTTAAGAGAAAAAGCCGAAAAATTATTGACTTGACCTCATATGCTTTCCTAATATACAAAAACTATATAAAACCTTCAATGTTTTAAAATATTTATCTCAACATTACAAAATTTATTTTTTACACTTTTATTTTAATTGTGAAATAATTGTAATTGGAAATTGTATACCATTAAGCCATTTCCCTTTCGGGGTAGGCGTGACACTACCCGATTCGGGTAGTGTTTCTAGGTTGATAACTTGTAGTAAATAATTACAAGTGTGGGCTCACCACACCCACGATGTGCCAACAGCACTCAGTTTTCTCGAATGGTCACCCATCCAAGTGCTAACCGCGCCCAACGCTGCTTAACTTCAGTGATCTGACGAGAACTGGTTTTTTCAGCGTGGTATGGCTGAAATTAATTGTGAATAATATTGTAAAATAAATTTAACAAAATTTATTTTATAAATAAATATCTCATGATTTTTTCCGGACAAAACAATTTTAAAGGTAAGTCTTTGTAGTATTTTAATAACTAATGAACATGTTTTCAGAATATTTTTCCTTGATTCTGCCCTCATAGGTTCAAACATGGTACAAAAAACCATCGTGAAATTTCAAATGAAAACTGTACTCTGTATAAATTAATTTTGAAAATGAAAAATATTAATACCTTTTATAAATATTCTTAAATTTCATTTGAATATAATACACATTCTTTTTTATTTAAAAAGTTCTTGTAAATAGTTGGTCATTTTTTTAATTTTACGACATTATTGTACCATGTTTCACCTAAGGGAATAGATTTCAGGAATGAAATTATAAAAATATCTCAATTAATTAGTGTTTGGTTGATAATTATATTTTTTGTTGAAATTTTTATTTCACATATCTGAAATATTGAAAAATTTTGTGAAATTTGGTCAAGAATCCTATATGAAAATTATATTTATATATAAGCTTAAAATGAGCAGAAAAAAAAGTTAAAAAATAAACAGTTATTCGAAATTTTTATTTTGCACACAAAAATATTTTTCACCTTAAATTATAATTTTGTTGGAATTTTTCTTTTTTCTTCATTAAACAAATTTTTTATTTGAAAATTTATTTATTTGGTTGAAATTTAATTCTTTGAAGGTTGATTTCAACTGTTTTTAATTAAAAATTAGAATTTTTTCATTGAACAAGCATTCACAACATTTTTCGTTGAAAATTCAGCTTTTTTGGTTGAAAATTCAACTGTTTAGTTCAAACTTATATTTTTTGTTGAAATTTTGATTGACATACAGAAATATTCAAAAATCTTGGAAAATTTTCTTAAGAATCTCAGGAAAATTATATTTTACCTACAACCTTAAAAATAAATAACTTAAAGAATAAATAGTTATTCGAAATTTTTATTTTGTATTACAAATTATTTTTTGCCCGAAATTATAATTTGGTTGTAATTTTCCTTTTTTCTTGGCTAAAAATCGTTTTTACTTGAAAATTTATTTATTTTGTTGAAAATTCATTTTTTTATTGTTAAATTGAACCGTTTTTTATCAAAAATAATTTTTTTTTAACTGACATAGCAATTATTACATTTTTCGTTGAGAATTAATCTTTTTTGCCTAAAAATTAACCTATTCGTTTGAAAATGTTTTTTTTTTTTTTTTGGTT
>CAKNYM010038142.1:0-10499 GCA_932195095.1 Andricus curvator | reverse complement strand
ATTAATGTGAGTTTATGTTTACTATATTTCAGTTTAATAAAGAAATGACAAAAAAAGAGCAACTTGAGAAAGTGGATGTTTCTGTCATGTTGGAATTCTGGGATTGTTTTCAGGTGTATTTGAACCGTCTTTTGAATTTAATACAATTTAAGTATATTGAAGAATAATATTGATCAGTTAATTCTTTCCTTAATCTAATTGTAGGTTTTCCAACAAGCTTTGCATTGTTGTGAATGGATTATGGGGAGTCAGGTACATCATTTTCATAAAGGTAGGACTTATGTATGCGTTTCAAATTAAAAAATTGATAAGAATGGACATTACCTTTCAATATTCTTTTCAGAATTCGATCCTGCAGAGCGTTATCATCTGCAAGCCAAACTAAAATACCTAGGATCTAAGATTGGTATTAAAGCGTGGCTACGACTTTTTATCAGTTTTAAGTCTTTTAACTTTTAATTTTAGAATATTTCTTAATTTTTAATGGTGCTGTTCTGTTGTCATTGTTATCTTGTTTGATGTAATTTAATTTATTTTTTTGAGTGAAGAATTTTGAGAGTGTATTTGTGACGTGTGAAGAAAAGAATGTAAGATTTTAAGTTGAATGATTGGCTTCTGAATTGTTAATTTACAAACATTGTAATATGAGAAGGACGAAGGAAAAGTGTAATAAGGAAATGGTTGTGTAGGTCGTAAAATGAACATACCACGCGTTAGGTGCCTTTTCTTCGTGGACGGTCACATATGAATAAATATTTAATTACTCGAGCATGTAAGACTCCTCCCGTAGGTTATTTTTCCACAAGGTGGTTTTTCCCGGTCGGGTTGTACTGAAGCAGTGTGATTTTTGCAATGCGGAAGCACAGGAGAATGCGGGAGTCTGTTAGGAAAATACAAATTATTTAATAAAAATTATTTCTAATTAATTCACTTTATTCAATGAGTTTATAATTTTAAACGTTTCCACTTTCCCGTGTCCAATTGTACAAAATAGCTGTTTCCAAGCATCTGCGTACACTTAATTTTTTATTTATTTCCAATTCTTATTGTTGAAAATATTAAATTATTAAATATTCTATTGTTCGCTTCAAATTAATTAATTTAACTTTTTTTTAATACAGCCGATTTTTTTTTAATTGTGCAAAATTATAAAAATTGTCTTAAAATCTTCCAGAATCTTTTTCGACAATTTCTTAAAAGTTTTTAGAATGTTTTAATATGTTTCTGAATATTCGCTTAAAGATAATTTTCCAAAATAACAAAATTATTTTCACTTTCCCAGGAACTGTATGAATGTATGATTCGGGTAGTGTTTCTAGGTTTTTCTTGTAGTTATAAATAACTACAAGTGTGGGCTCACCACACCCACGATGTGCCAACAGCACTCATGTCAGTATTCTTGAATGGTCACCCATCCAAGTACTAACCGCGTCCAACGCTGCTTAACTTCAGTGATCTGAGGAGAACATCTGACGAGAACTGGGTTTTTCAGCGTGGTATGGCCGTTGTTGAAAAAATTTTGCAATCTCAGCAAAGAAGAAACTGAAAACATCCACTAAAAGTCATATTCATACAGAATGCAAGCAGTCAAGCTTTCGAACAAGAAGTTCAGAAGCTTTTAAGGAATTTTGATAGGTTTAAATGAAATAATATTCTTCAGATTTATATGAAAATTTTGAAGGAGTTTTTCTGTTTAAAAATAAATTTTCAGAGACAATTTGAAAAGATTTTAAAACATTTCAAGAGATTTTTAAAAATTCCGAGAAAATATCCAGAATATCTTAAGGCAATTTTTTGAATTTTTAAAGATTTGTTACATTTTTAAGAAAACTTTGGGTCAGTTAAAATTATATTTAAGAATTTTAGAAGTGTTAACGTGAGTCAAAATATTTTGAAACTTGAAAATATTTCCTAATATTTATAAAATATTTATGAAAAACAAGGAATTTTCAAGAAATAGTTGAATTTTCTATAAAAATGAATTTTCAACAATGATATTTAGGAATTTTAGGAGTGTTAAAGTAAGTGTTAAAGAAGATTAATTTTGAACCAATAAAAAAACAAATATAATAATTACATTTTTAACCAGAAACAACGAATTTTAAAAAAATTGTTCAGTTTTCAATGAAAAATTTTCAAAAAAAAAAGGGAATTTTTAACCAAATAATTTTCATGACAAATTTTTAATTTTCTACTATTTTTGCCGTGACGTATTAAAATAATTGTTAAGACTTTGATTAATAGTATTTTAAGTTAACCTTTGAATAACAAAAAATCTAGAATTTTTCTTTTAAATTCCATGCATCTGGCAACTTTAAGAGATATTTAAAAGTATTAAAAAGATTCAAAAATAATGTATGACTACAAAAGATCTTTTTTAAATTAAAGCAAAATATAGAATTTTTGTTTTCAAAAAAATTTCTCAAGATTTGAAAACATTTCAAAAGATTTCTATAAATTCCGAGAAAAAATCCGAAATAAGTTGGAAGAATACTTAAATTTTCAACCAATAAACAATGAATTTTCAAAAAAAGTTCAATCTTAAATAAAAAAAATGAATTTTTAACCTATATACAATTAATTTCCTTTTAAAAAACAACAAATTAAAAAAATGCATAAATTTAAATTTTCAATCATAAAAATGATTTTTTTTTCAAAAATGTACATTTTCTTTATTTTTAAATCTTCTTAATATTAAAATTATCTTTTTAAATTTCAAAACTATGTTTCAAATGAGTTGAAATTTTTCCTGATTTTTTTCTAATAATTAAAAAACTATCAGGAAAAATTTCAATAATTGTGCAAAATTATAAAAATTGCCTTGAAATATTCCAGGATCTTTTTTAACAATTTTATTATACTTTTTGAAATGTTTCAAAATGTTTTGGAATATTCGATTAAAATTCATTTTTCAGAATAAAAAATTATGCTGCAAACATGAACTGATTGGTAAAAATATTTTGGTGTCAAAAATAATTTTTTCATTCTTAAAATATTTTTTTAAAACTCTTTACTATTGTTTTTATAATATTTCTGCATATTCAGGGTTAAACTATTCAAAAAAAAAAGGAATAGAAACAAAAAAAAATTTTTAATGTATTAGGACGTAAACCCATGACTAGAAAGTTTGCAGTCTGCAACTTAGACCACTGCTCCATCGTAGCTTGCTCGATTGTCCTGTAATTAAAGCCGATATTGATTGTGCACGAGTTTCTTTCAACCATTTTTTGTCATAAACCGTTTTTTATCTAAGTAAACGGTTTCAGCGTTTTTCATCTAAAATTAAGCCCTCTTGTATACCATTAAGCCATTTCCCTTTCAGGGTAGGCGTGACACTACCCGATTCGGGTAGTGTTTCTAGGTAGTTTTCTTGTAGTTATAAATAACTACAAGTGTGGGTTCACCACACCCACGATGTGCCAACAGCACTCAGTATTCTTGAATGGTCACCCATCCAAGTACTAACCGCGTCCAACGCTGCTTAACTTCAGTGATCTGACGAGAACTGGGTTTTTCAGCGTGGTATGGCCGTTGGCCATACCACCGTTGGCCTTCATCTCAAATTAAGCCCTTGTAAGAAAATTAATTTTAAACCAATAACAGAACAAATAGAATAGTTACATTTTCAACCAAAAACAATGAATTTTTAAAAAATAGTACAATTTTCAATCAAAAATTTTCAACAGCAAAAAAAGGAATTTTTAACCAAGTAGTCGAACTTATTTTCGACACAAATTCTTAATCTCCACCATTTATCGCTGCAGCGTATGAAAATAATTATTAAGACTTTGATTAATAATCTTTGAAATTAATTTTTTGAATAAAAAAAATGCAGTCATCTTTTTCAAAATTTCATGATTTTTTTAATTTTTCCAGAACTTTTTTTGAAATGTCGTGACTCTTTCAGGTCATCTAGGGTTTGTATAAAAAAAAATAATGAATAACCTATTCATAATTATTTTCGATCAAATTATGCTTCAATAAATTTTGCCAATTTCAACGAACGATGTCTTTTTGAGGAAAATAAAAAAATTTTCTTAAGATTTTACGATTTCCGGGAAACAGTGAAATGAAATTTTGGTTAAAAAATTATATATAATTGTATATATAATAAAATGAAATAACATATATAATAGATTTTAAAATAAAAATTTAAATATAAACTATAGCGGACCCGACAGACGTTGTCCTGTTGTCCTAATTTATAAATAAAATATCAATTAAATAAACATTTTCCAGTGGACTGAATTGTGAATCTAAACCATTCTTGAATCCACTGAAACACACATAAAAAATTTCATCAAAATCGGTCCAGCCGTTTAGGAGGAGTTCAGTCACATACACACGGACAGAAGAATT
This sequence comes from Andricus curvator, assembly GCA_932195095.1. Lineage (NCBI taxonomy): Eukaryota > Metazoa > Arthropoda > Insecta > Hymenoptera > Cynipidae > Andricus > Andricus curvator. The sequence continues at coordinate 6,140 of CAKNYM010038142.1, read as the reverse complement.
ATATATATATATACATATATGTATAAAGATATTAAATATTAATTAATAAATTAATATTAAATATAAAATTTGAAAATAAAATTTTATTTGAAAATAAAATTTAGAACAAATTTAAAGAGATTTTAAATAAGAGTATAGTTTTTTATAGTTTAATTTATTTTATATTTTATTGTTTTTATTTTATAGTTTTTTTACATTTTCAACCAACAAACAGCGGATTTTCAAAAAATAGTGACATTTTTAATCAAAAAGATGTTTTTTTAACCAAGTACTTAATTTTTCGATACGAAAGATAAATTTTCAAACGAGATTTATTTTCTACCAAAAAGCAACGAATTAAGAAAAAATGTTACATTTTCAACCAAAAAATAAACATCTAATTTTCAATAACATTGTTTTATATTTCACCAATTTTCAACGCGATATACAAAAATAATTATTAAGACTCTTTTTGGGGATTCTTCATTTGTCTGATTTTTCGAAATGTTTCAAAATATTTTTGAATTTTCTTTAAACATTATTTTTCAAAAAAAAAAAGCAATTAAAGCTTTCCCAGGAATCTTACAAAAAAAATTTATTTTCTTGAAACCCTTCAAAATTATTGAAAAGGTTCCAAAATTTTATTTCAAAATCTTCAAAAATCTATGTTTTCTTTTAAATCTTCTCAATATTTAAATTATTTTCTTAAAGTGTTTCAAAACTATGTTTTACATTAATTCGAATTTTTCATCTCTGCTTCCAGGATTCTTTTATGACAATGTTTCAATCAAAGCGCCCCCAATTGAACTAGCCAGTTTATGAACTAAAATTACCCAATCTGATCTTCTCTACCGACATTATCAAACTGGAAAAATGTCGCCCTGCCTGACCACTCAAGTAGGAGCGTCTATTGTCTATTTTAGTTCCTAAACTGGCTACTTGTATTGGGGGCGCTTTGATTTTAGTTCGCAAAAGCTTACTTCGAGAGGGGGCACTGCGGAGAATCACTCGAAACTGAATGTATGGGATCGGCAATCTCCCACCTCATCTCTGGTAGTTAGTAACCCTGGCGAAAGTTTCGCATAAGAATTCATTCCTAAAAAATCTGAAGTCATCCGAATGATTCCGGAATCTGTATCCGAACCAATCCGAACCAATCCGAAAAAAGTTCTACATTTCGTTCGATCGAAATTGGTTCAAAATTAATCCGATTCAATCCGAACTTCCAATGCGAGTCAATCCGAATCAAATTTTCAATCCGAATGAATCCGAGCTCGGATTGACCTAAACCGATTTTCAATTCGAATGAATCCAATTCAATCCGAACTCGGATTCATTCGGATTGAAAATCTGTTTAGTTCTATCAGAGTTCGGATTAACTTTTAACCGATTTGAATCGAACAAAATTTAAAACTTTTTTCCGGATTGGTTCGGATTGATTCGGATACAGATTCCGAAATAATTCGGAATGAATTCCTTTCCGATACTTTCGCCAGGAAAGTTTTGAGTGCTTCATAGATTTCGCCATTTTTCCGCCACCCGTTCCAACAGCTGTTAATGTTTTTTTTCTACATGGTATAAAATCAATATTTTTTGAATATTGATTATTAATTTTATACGTTGTGAAAAAAAAATCTCTCTAGCTCCGCTGGGATTCGAACTCCAGGTCTTTCAGATTTCCGGTCTGATGCTCTAACCAACTAAGCTACGGAGAGACGAGAAGATTTTAGACCATGTAGACAAAAAACATTAACATAATATTATTTACTATATTTCGCTGGTCAAAAACCATAAAATCACTCTCATGTTGCCCTCGTGAAAAGAAAGTACAACTTAAGATCACAGTATAGGCAGGTATAGTCCTGTCCCGGCAGTTTGAACCCCCAATATCCCATCATTATTAGGCTCATCCCGAGTCAGGACCATAATCATGGAGGGAGGGACAGAGTTCCATAAATATAACGGAAACTGGTTGAAGCCTCTAGATCTCATAAATGCTCATAAATCAGCCCAGGTTCTTTAGGACTTTTAGGTATAGCTAATCTGTTGATACAGACAGCTATCCTTATTTCAGAGAGAGAGAGAGAGAGAGAGAGTGGTGTCTATTTCAATGCCGTCAAAATGAGGCAGGTATAGGCTGAAGGGAAAAGACCAGAAAAAGACCAAACGTGGTTTGAAACTGGTCTTAAAGTGATCTTAAGTTGGTCTTTCTTTTCACGAGGGTGGAATGATTTAAAATTAGCTTGCAAGTACATTGAATGACGTCGACATTCAACTTGTAGGAGTTGTGAAAAAAATCTTCTCGTCTCTCCGTAGTTTAGTTGGTTAGAGCATCAGACGGGAAATCTGAAAGACCTGGAGTTTAAATCCCAGCGTAGCTAGAGAGATTTTGTTCACAACTGTTAAAATTAATAATCAATATTCAAAAAATATTGATTTTAGACCATGTAGACAACAAACATTAACATCATATTATTTACTATATTTCGCTGGTCAAAAACCATAACATCAATTAATAAAAACAATACCTTTCGAATATTTATTCTCACTGGAAGATTCTCCGCACGATTTTTTCTCTTCCACTGAACAAATATCCCCGCACTGTACTGTACTGATAAAAATTAATAACAAAATCAGATTTGTTGGGCGACACATTTTCAGAAACTTCTTTGCACGGAGTAATAATAAGGAGACCGATCTCCATATATGCGTTTTGACGGTGCAAACTGTACATTTATTGCCTTCCCTCAGGCGTCTAAAATATTGGCGCATGCGCACTGCGCTTTACTATCTCTTTTTCTCCCGTGAAAAAAGAGATAGTATATCGCAGTGCACAATGTGCACTGCACATGCGCCACTACTTGAATTATGGTACAGATACCGCAGTCAAAACTCGAGGCGCTTTGTACAGCATGATCGGTCTCCTTATTATTACTCCGTGCTTCTTTAACACATGCACGAAGAAACCCAACAAGCAACAAACCATGATCCAACCCATAAAAGGTCTAGCCACGCGCAAGTAAAAAAAATTGCAACCAATCAGCAACGATACCAGCTACACCGCCATATTGGAGGAGTGTACAGTGGCGGCTTCAGTGCTCCCAATTCGACTCCCAACTGCACTGCGCATGCGTTACACCGACAATCTCATTGACTGTAAATGGCGCGGTTTTTTAAAACTATTACATGTGTAAATCAATTTTTTATAATAAATCATCATTGTGAAAATGATAACAATTAATTTTAAGTTCACAAAATAGTCTTTTAGAGTGCAAGATGGAATAATTATTTGATTGTACTTTTTACAAATAAATTATTGAATTTAAATTCGAAAGAAGGAATACCTTTTTCACCAATGTAAATTTCAAATCATTTATAATATTTTTTTGTTCTTTATGATCATTACATATTGTGAAAAATTGATTTTTATATTTAATCATTTCAAATAAGCGCGCGATTAACATTCAATGAGGCTGGTGATGCGACGCATGCGCAGTGTGGTTGGGGAGCCCAATTGGGAGCAGCTGTGTTGAATGGTACCAAGATAGCCGTGGGCCCGTGGAGCTGTATGAGCCCGAGCACAATGGAGACCCGGCAAAGATATTTTAAACCTGAATGCGGCACCTCACTAGCGAACCTATAAAAAGTTCCAAGAACTAAAAAAATGCCTTTAGTTAAAAATAGATGGAGATATCTCTATCTCTTTTTAACTAATAGCATTTTTTTAATTCTTGGAACTTATTATAGGTTCGCTAGTGAGGTGTCGTATCTACAGATGGTCCAGAGACAGTGTGGCAAAGTAGCCGGATGCCGCGATTTTTCGAAGGGATGCCACCATTTTTAGTTGAGGTTTTCTATAGTGTAATATATATAATTTAGAAAAAGGGTTAAACAACCACCGCAGGGTCCCACTTAGAGCAACCGCCATCTAAAAAATTGCACCGCCTCCCAGTAGAACCGCGGTAAATCACACTTATGGCCACGTCTCACAACCGTGAGATGGGTGGCCACAGGGCACGACGAAATCACAACGACAGGCAGGCGAAACCCTCGTGTGTCTTGAGGATACGAAGCGACCCAAGGATGACAGCTTTCTGCATCCATCTCGCAAGTGCCTTGGCATATTTTTGGCACGCGGGTATGGCTTTAAGGTTACGAACCAGTGATAGTTTCGCACCTCCGAGAGCACCTATCACAAGGGCAATTAATTGTACCGAATATGTTGGGTACAGTCGTTGCAGCTCTCTTTTAAGGTCTTGACACCTCTCCTCCTTTTCTTTTTCCTTATCAGTGATGTTGTATTCGGACGAAGCCGAGAATTCGATCACGAATATAGTTCGTGCCTCGAAGTCTTGGAGAACGATGTCAGGCCTCGAGTGTGCAACGGAGACTGCTGCCCGAAAATCGTAGTTCCAAAAAATTTGACACTTCTCATTTTGGACAATTGACTCTATCTCCCTTGGAGCGTTCGGCAGGGCAGAGTCACGACCAACACCGTAAGAGCGACAAAGATGGTCATAAAGCACTCTTAGGGCTGCATTATGTCTATAGATATATGTGGTTAATGCGTGGGTCGGACACCCCGATAGTATGTGTTCTAGGTACTCAGCGTGTGCATGACACGCTCTGCACCTATCACCGGGAACTTCTTGACATAAAATGCGGTCATGGACTGCTTTTCTACATTTCTGTGAAAGTTTCCGTGCATTTTCTTGTCGAGTAGCTGTTCATGAAATTTTTCAACCTCTGCTTTCTTTACTTCGGCTTTTAGAAGTGAAGCATCTAGATGGAATAATGCACTTTCTTCACTTCTGATGTTAAAATTCAGGCCAAGGGTCTCGGCCGCTTCCTCCGCGGCTTTGTAAAGGAACGCTCCTTCGCCAATCATCTCGTGGTTCCTGACCATTTTTAGAAGAGTATCTCTGCCATTCGCAACGATGTAAGCTGTACTTAGAACAATTCGGTTATAAAGACACTGAAGATTCAGAAGTCCGCCTTGACGGCGTGAAATATATAATCGCGGAACTGACGAATTGATATGCAAGCTTTTATGCATATGCATGATCTTAGGTGTGGTGACATCAAGGGCCTTAAGGTGAAACGGTAACTTCCTCCAATCAGTTTCTGCAGAACCACTCCCAAAATAATGCATAAATTGAAATTTCGTTTTTTGCATTGTAAAAAGTAGACCGACATCGATGGTGGAGTTCTCATTAGAATAAAAATTATTTAAAAAAATTTTATTTTATTAACAAAATCTTAGATTATCTAATTCTAACAATTTTTGATGCTCAAAATAGGAGAACTCCACCATGCGGAAACTAATAATGAACATGATACGAGTAAAAAAAAATTGATTTATTCATTTATTTAAACAAAAGTTTGCAGAAACTGAAGGAAAATAAATCAAGAAAAATTCTGGGAAAAACCGGTTTTTTAGTTCCTGGATTTACCGCCAGAGGTCACTACCGATCTATTCTTGTTTCGTGGATCGTATATATAATTATTTTTATTTATTTATGAATTGATAACCTTGTACTGAATAGTTAAACATTTTGTACCCCATTTTTAATATTTTTTTTTAACTATAAAAAGAAAAATCGAATTTTAACCTATCTTTGCGAAAACTGTAATGTCGGTAATGTTCGGGCACTACATACCTCATCTCTGGCACTACTTTAGCGAGCTAAAGCTTATGCTTACGATTGTATGCTTGAAAAACTATACACATCATTTTCAAATATATTGAACAACACACAGCTCCTTACATCGGGAAAACATTGAAAAATAATAATAACCTAATTTTCCAATTTATACTCGATCAATTTGTGCAGGCTTCGGAAAATAAAAGTTTCTTTTATGCAAAAATTCTCAAAGAATAATGCGAAAATCGCACCATTTTTTATAAATTATTAAACATTATACCCATTTTTTAGGTGGACTTCTATTGAAAATAAATTATGTTCAAAACAACAAATTTTATATGGACAAAATGTGAGTGATTTTTTATCAATTCATCCCTGGACAGGTTTTGGTAAAAATTTTGTACATTCTGCAGAAATACTGAAACAATAATGTGAAAATGGCACTTTTTTTGACTTGATTTATAAATTGATACCCATTTCTGAGGTGGACTTCTCTTGAAAATAAATTATGTGGAA